>JABUQX010019850.1:40000-42500 GCA_015478945.1 Trachelipus rathkii
ATAATAAAATAATAATAAATAATATAATATAAAAATAATAATAATATATAATAATAATAATTAATAATAATTAATAATAATAATAATAAATAATAATAATAATAATAAATAATAATAATAATAATAATAATAATAATAATAATAATAATAATAATAATAATAATAATAATAATAGTGAAATTATTATTATTATTGAAATTATTATTATTATTATTATTATTATTATTATTATTATTATTATTATTATTATTATTATTATTATTATTATTATTATTATTATTATTATTATTATTATTATTATTATTATTATTATTATTATTGTCATCATCATTTATTATCATTAATATTATTGCTCTTTCTTTTTATTTTCAAGGTGAGAAAAAATATCCAGTCATGATGGTTTTTCTATTATAATATCTTTTTTATGATTAACTAAATTCATTTCATCGTTCATGCGTATACTAAGATTTAAAAATATTATTCACCTTTTGGTATTGAAGTTTGCACTTTAGTAACCTTTCACCTTTAATTTTTATAATAATTTTTTATAAAATTTGTTTCGTTTTTCTCTGAAAATGCTTTTCCTTTTTTTCTAAGTTTTCTAATGATTTAAATTTTTGAAATGTCTTGTTTTGTCATATTTATGAATCTTCAATATTTTTTTTTTTTTTTTTTTTTTTGGGTTGTCTAGTGTATTTCCTTTTTTGATTTTTTATAGTGTTTTGCTATTTGAGATTTCTATAGTGAGTTTCCAGTTTGGGATTTTTGATTTTTAGTGTTTCCTCTTTGAAATCTTTGAGATTGCAAGTGTTTTTTTTCTTTTTAGGAAATCTTTTGTGTTTCCTCTTCTTGATATCTAAAGTTTTTCCATTTTGAGATTTCTTGTGTTTGTTTCTCTGTTAAGAATTTCTAGTGTTTTTCTCTTTGAGGTTTCCAATGTTTTTTCACTTTAAGATTTTAAAGGTTTTACCTGCTCTGCTAGGATTTTTGATGTTTTTACTTTTTGGGTTGTCTAGCATGTTTCCTCATTTTGATTCCTACTGTTTGTCGTTTTTGGTATCGTTAACTGTTTTTCCTCTTAGGGATATTTAGTGTCTTTCCTTTTATGGGATTTCTGTGTTTCTCCTCTTTGGGATTCCTAATGATTTCCTTCTTTGTGATTTCTTGTATTTTCTTTTTTTGATATTCTAGTGTTTCCTCTTTGGGATTTTAACAGTTTTACTTTTAATTTTTATTATAATTTTTTTTTCTAAAGTTCGTCTTAAAAAATACCTTTTATTTATTCTGCTTTGCTAGTTATTTAAATATTGGGATTTCTAATTTTTTCTCATTTAGGGATTTTCAGGAAGTGCCTTTTTCTTTGGGTATTCTATTTTTCTTGATGTTTGGGATTTTATGTGTTACTTTTTCAGAGGTCAAATGTGTTTTCTCTTTTGCAATTCTTGTGTTTTCCTTTTTAGGGTTTTTTTTAATTATTATTATTTATTTTTGGAATTTTTAGGTTTTTCTTCTTGGCGAGATTTCTAATGATTTTCCTTTTTGCTGGGACATTCCACTGTGTTTCATACATTAGATTTCTAAATATTTCCTTAGTTCTAGTGTCTTTTCCTAATGCCGGGCATGTGTCTCACGTGTGTCTTATTTCAACACCTCTCAGAGTTTTCTCTGTGTTCTTGTCTTCTACTCTTTATTTTCTCAGGGCCTTTTTCCTTTTCTAGGATTTCTAATGTTTCCCTTCTTTGATTTTGTCAGTCATGCTTTTCCTTTTTGAGATCACTAGTGTGGTTATCAACTTTGGCGTTTCTAGGTATTGCTCTTTATAGGCTTTCGAGAGTTTTTTGTTATTTTGAAAGTCAAAACGTTTTCCTCGTGGAACACACTTCACACTAATATTCCTCTAAGCAATAATAACAGCAATCGTTTATCCTTGAGATGTTTCAGGCTTTAATATATCTTCAGAATTCTTTGTTGTTCCATTTTCGGAATTTTCTGTATGCTTTCCGTTCTTTGAATTTTTTTAGTTGGAATTTCTAGTGACACCAACATCATTTTAGATTTTTAGCGGCTTCTCTCTTTGGGATTTCTAGTGATTTTACTTTGTGGGATTTTAACAGTGAGTGTATGCTTTTAGAATTCATAGTGTTTTCCCTCATTTTTATTTCTATTTCTAGTTGTTTCCTTCCGTTTTGTCCACAATAGGGTTTCTCCATTTTCTTTTTTGGGGAGTTTTCTAATGTTGTTCCTATTTAAAGATTTCAAAAAAACTTTTCTCTTTGGGATTTCTGCTGTTTCCTTTTTTTGAATACCTAAAGTTTTTCCATTGAAAAATTTTCTAGTGTTTTTTCCCTTTCTAGCGTTTAATAGTATGTTCACTTTGGAGATGTTAAGTGCCCTAACTTTTCAAGTATTTTCAGTGTTTTTACTTTCTTGCTTGTCTAGTTCATTTCTATTTTTAATATCTAGTGTTTTTCGCTTTTGGAATGTCTAGTACATATTCTCT
>JABUQX010019850.1:52500-56769 GCA_015478945.1 Trachelipus rathkii
AAAAAAATTTTATTTATATTTACTACATTAGTCTAATAATAGCGATATAAATGAAACAATGGAAATTTTTTTATATCAGTGATGATATTTTTATTTACATTTTATGTTGGTAGGTTTTATTCAAATGACCAGGAATAGATTAATTTTTGAAAATGGACATTGACATGTTATTTAACTTGTTTAGTTTAGTACAGTGCAGAAATCAGAGGTAAGAGATGTTTGATTCTGGTCAATAATCTTTATTTCGACTTGTGTTCATTCCATTTTGTTTTGAAGCTATCACAATATTATCTTAACACGGTTATGCATTGTAGGTCAATCTATTTTAATAACATTGAATTTAATATTTTATTGTAATAGTTTTTTATAATTAAACTTTTATTGTATTTATCATTATTATTAAATAATTTTATTATTTTATTATTTTTTGATTATTATTATTATATCAAAACTTCTATTACAGTTTACTTACCATCATTGGAAATATAACACTTGTAACAGAACTGATAGATGAAGTATGTTAGATTAATATGCTTAGGAATAATATATGCTTGACTAATGGTTGTTAATATATGAAAGTAAAGAATTATATGATGTTTTTGTTTATAAAGCGGTTTTATGTCTTCTTTTGTAGGAGATCTTCTCCATTCAAAAAATACATAAAACCCTCGCAGATAATTGGCAAATTACTAGGGTAGGTTTTCTTCAGTGTGTAATTACTTATTATTATTAATGTCAAAAAGTCATTTAGTTTTCATAACTTTTGTCATATAGAGAAATCATCAAATATGTTTAGTTAATCATGTAAATTCAAGTTTTCAAGATCACTTAAAAATTGAAATATAATATAGCAAATACCTTGTAATGCAAGAGTCGTGCCGTAGACTTGGAGAAAATGTTCAAACAGGTTTGATTTATGAGGGGATAAATAGTATATATGTAGGTATATGTATATAGTATAGTATATATATATATATATAATATATGATATATATAATATATATAGTTATATAGTTATATAGTTATATAGTTATAGGTATATATATATATATAGTATAGTATATATAGTTGGATATAAATATATATATCATATATATATATATATATATATATATTATATATATATATATATATATATATTATAATATATATACTATATATATATCATATATATAGTATATATGATATATTATATATATATAGATATTTATATATGTCTATATATATGTATATTTGAATATATATATATAGTATATAATATATATATATATATATATATATAATAGTATATATATATAATATTATACGTATATATATATATCTATAATAGAGTATAATATTACTATAGTAATGAGTTCGGTTGTATCGCGCTGTCGTAAATTGATTAACTTATTATTATTATTATTAGTTATTATTACTATTTATGTATTATTATATTATTATTATTATTTATTATTATTATTATTATTAATTATTATTATTATTATTATATATTATTTATTAATATTGTTATTATTAGTATTATATTATGTCTTATTATTATTATTATGTATTACTGTATTTATTATTATTATTCATTATTATTATTATTAATTATTTATTATTATTATTATTGATTATTATTATTATTATTAGTAGTAAGTGAGTGAGTAAGTGAGTAGTACGTTAGTAGTAGTAGTGAGTAGCGAGTAAGTAGTAGTTGTTGTAGGTAAGAATATTATTGAATAGTATTATATTTATTATTATTATTATTATGTATTGATTATTATTATTATTATTCTTAATTTATTATTATTATTATTATTATTAATTATTATTATTATTATTATTATTAATTATTATTATTATTATTATTATTATTATTATGCATTATTATATTGATTATTGATTATTTATTATTATTATTAATTATTATTAAATTAATATTATTATTGCTTATTATTAATTATTGATTATTATTTTTATTATTTTTATTTATTATTATTATTATTAATTATTATATTGCAATTATTATTATTATTATTTTATATATATGATATATATATATATATTAGTATATATAATATATATACTTATATATAATATAGTATATATACTATATATATATATATATATATACTATATATATAGTAACTAGTATACCGTATCATATATATATATATTTATATATATACTATATATATATATATACTATGTGATATATATATATACTATAATATAATGTATATATATATATATATAGTATAAATATATTATTATATATATATATCTATATATATATATAATATATATATTTATATATATATATATATATAATATACTATATATATAAGATATATAATTTCGCAGGTATGGTTGAGGTGTGAGAGGCTTGTAACTACTTTTGCAAAGAAAAGTAAGACTCATTTTTTAAACTAATTAATAAAGAAGACTTGAAAATTTGATTGTAAGTACATGAATAAGTTTTCAAAACATTTTCCATTACTCATGGTCATAACTCGAATTTTCTTCATTATTATTATTATTTATTATTATTATTATTATTATTTATTATTATGTATTATTATTATTATTATGATTAATTATTATTATATTATTATTATGTATTATTATTATTATTTATTATTATTTATTATTATTATTATCTATTATGTATTTTAAAAAATCGAGAAGATCGAAAGTTAATTTGATAAAATGTTTGTGCTTTCATATTTGGTTTAGTTTGTTTCACTCGACCCTCGCGAAGGCTGATAACATAATTTCAAATAAAAGGATCTTAATTTTTAACACTTTACTTGGTGAAGCGTGATTTTCATTTTGGTGCGATTTCTCCAACTTAGACTGAATAGCTAGCCATATCGTAAATATAGCCGTTTTTTGTAAAACGTTTGTCTTGCTTAAGATATGTACGACATATTTTGCCATTGGTAATATGGCATGCAAAAACACATGGCAGTGGATTCCCTAATTATACGACACCTTGTGCATGCATAAGAGCTGGGCGAGAAGAATAGACAAGGTTTTGAATTTATTTAAGAGAGAAAAAAAAAGTAACGGAGAGAATTTTGAAGGGAGCGAAGATACTATTCATCATTTCTCATGAAGAAAGAGGTAAAATCACGGTTAAACGAATTCAAAGTACGTTCTGAAAGCATTTTCAGTGAATTGTTAGGAATTCTGAAGTTTGCGACTTGACAATATGTAGCGTGCTTCGTTCAGTTAAAAAAATGGAAGGATTTCATCTGGATATGGTTTAAGGGAATCGAAAAGCTGTTTACGAAATGAAGGGAAAAACGTCGCGACGAACGCAGAATCAAACTAGTTTAAAAAGTTCTGTCGGAATGATTCGCTAGACATCGGAATTTTTTTTTCTGTGTTTACTCCAGAAATAGAATGAAGATAAGTTTATTTGAGAAGTACAAGTGAAAAGGAACAACCCCCCTCCCTCCAGCACAACACATCCCGACCACCACTATCAGTCCGTCAAGACCCCACACCCCCACCCACACCCCCCACCCGAAAAATGTTCTGTAAAGCACCACCATACACTCCATTACACCCACGTTCCGCGAAAAATAAAGTGGCTACAAGCACACGTCATTACAACACACTCACTCCATCAAGCCCGTTCGAAACTTTCACGGAAAAGTTTAAACGTTTAATTTAAGATGGAGACTTCGACTTTACTTGAATTTTTTTTATTTAGTAAACGAAGTTTCTTTACAACACACACATATCCTTATCCCACCACCACACTCACCACCCACCGCCCTTATGCATTCAGACAAAAAAAAAAGAAAGAAAAAAAGAAAAAAAAATAAAAAAAAAAAAAAAAAAAAAAAAAAAAAAAAAAAGTAGACCCGTCTGGAAATTTAGATTGAAAATTCACTCGCCCTTTGGGTGTCTCCAATGTAAGAGAAAAATAGGTGAAAATGACCCTGAAAACATTGTATCGTTTTCAAAAGATAGGATGCAGAAGAGAAAACCGAAAATGGCAAAATAAAAAATGGACTGCAAATCAATTTTATTGGAAATTCAACAGTAGAAAAGGTGAAGCGAGCAAAGGACGGGATACATGTAAAATGATCATTAGATTGGAAGAAGAAGCTTTCTAATAATCATAATGAATAATAATAATAATAATAAATAAATAATAATAGATAAAAAATAATAATAAAACTAATAATAATAATAATAATAATAATATTAATAATATAATTAGCATAATGAATGATAATAATTTATTCAAGCATAGGCAGAAACAGCAGC
>JABUQX010019851.1:0-17500 GCA_015478945.1 Trachelipus rathkii
TTTCTATTATGGTATTAATTATATTAATTGTATTCCTATTATATATTATGTATCAAATAGATTATAATTAAGATACCTATATTATAAGTTCTTGTGTTCAAACGAAAATCAGGTTCATTTACAGTTCTATATTATATAGTATTTGTGGGCCGGTAGAGAGAATTAAATAACTTATTTTTATACAGATTTGGTCTCAACGGTTATCTCTGGAATATGAATGATATATAATCCGATGTTCTCTGATCAATCTATTAAACTTTAGGATGAGTAAGACTCTTCTCTCTTGGTACCCAAATTATACATACCACGAACAAGTCCAACAGTGGCAGAAGTAACAAAAATAAAAGCTATCATAACAGGTAAACAAAGAAAATTAGAAAGAAAGGAAAATAAGTACAGATTAATAGTAATTAATACTCTACCTAGATTGTTTCGTAGATTTTTTACGCCAAATATAGTGAAAATATAATTATAATAAGAAAAAAAATAAAAATATTTATATATTACACTTTATATCTTTGTAATGAAAAAATAGGCCTTAGTAGTACGTGATTGGAAAAACACTTGCAAATTAATGACGCTATATTGACTTTTCCAAGCACTTTATTTTCTGATGGTATACCTTTATTTTAAAGATAAACAAATTTTAAACTTTATATCTTAAATTTGTTGTTTTTTCTTTGTATAGAAATTACTTCAAGGAAACAACGCTTTTTCTGCTAATCATATCTGAAAGGTGAGCTAGGCTACAATAGCTACAATGGATTGCCTCAAACCTCGCTCTGACATCTAATATTTCGTCTTTTATGAATCCGTCAGAATTGCAGGATAGTAATACGCCTAAGCGAGGTGGTAAAAAACAAGGAAAGCATTATGAGCGTTATTGAGTACTGGGTTTTCATCGCGGTCTACAGTTGGGTGGATTGCGCGAATGTCGAGACGAGAGGACTTATATCCGTCTCGAGCCTTCTGTTCCGACTCGAGCATTCGAGAAACCTTCTAAAAAGAGATATACTTAAAAAGAGAAAATAAATATATTATCTCCAAGCGTAAAATCTTGAAACATATCATGTCTATTGGTGGTCATACTTTTTGAGCACTCTCGGTGAAATAAGGGTAAAATATTCCGTTACGTCGCAATTCGAAAGGTCACTAATAACTCGACCTCGAATAGCTTGCGTGACAGTATCTATTTTTAGAATTATTGTTACTTTCAATGAGTAATAATATATGTGATCTCGCGTTATTACATAAATGTACAAACATCAAATATTGAGAAAACGCATTCATAAAATAATCTGGTATTCTTTTTTGTTAACGCTTATCAGTACGATGTTATAATGGATAGCATTGACGTACACACGAATCAAAAATTGCTTAATGTTTATATTTTCCACTTCATAGCTTGCTCCTTAATAGAATTTAATTTTTGATTCATGGCATGATCTTTACTGGAGGCTGGCACTTATATATTACTATTGATAGACAAATATGTTTTTATCATTATATTTTAAAAAATAAATTTCTCTCTTATAGTGATATAATTCATATAATTCCAAATTTATAGTGACTAGAGAATAATAGGTGGATCCGGAAACCAAATACTTTACTCAAAATCTCATTTGGAACATATTTATTTCTTAAATCAAACAAAGAACTAATAATATATAATAACCTTAATCAGTGAGAATGAAGGAAGCGTCATTTTTCACTCTTTAGACATCCATTATTATAGATAAGAATTATATTTTTCTTAATCTGGGCTAGATAATATAAATGTGAATAGAAAAGCCTAATACTGTGCATCTACAGTTGAAGTGGTAAATATCAAGAAATAAATATTTCAGAATAAATAAATAATAATAGTAATTGAAATCATTAAACATAGTGGACTGAATTATTATTAATATGCAACAAAAAAAATTTGCGCTATTTAATAAAAACAATTAAATTTAAAATTATAAATAATTATTAAGTGAAAAGGTGGCTCAAATTTGTGATAATTTCTTTAAATGAAAGCTCACAACTAAAGGGCATTACCCTATTCTAGAAGGTATCGAACCCTAAACCTTTGCTTCGCAACTCAAGTTAGTTTTAATATAAGCCAAGATCCATATTGTTATGCACAGGGGCATTCATGTCCCTCTGCAAGTTAGATTTATCTTTTAGTTTGGATAAAAGCCTAATGAATGTCAGGTCGTTAAAAAATGAATGGGTTTATATATGAAATATATTTGAATGATATAAATGAACAATTTATATTAAAATACTAAGTAAAAACTTTATACAAAATACAGGAGAGAAAAAAAAATTAAAAAATTCTGTATATAAATATTAATTCATTAGACTTAGTAGAGAGCTCCTTGAAATTATCTACTATATTCCCTAATAGCTAGCTGTATTTATTATTACTTAATGCTCATATCTTTGTCCTCTTCATCTACTACTATATATATATATATATATATATTATATATTTCGTCATATACTCATGCATCCTGCATATTCAATATATCGAATCTATATAACACACAAATATAAACAACAACATTCAACACCCACAAATCCATATCATCATCAATCATCATCATTGCGAGATAACATTCAAAGCGCTCGGGAGGATTGTAGATAAAGCAATTATGAGTGAGAGAAGGGTAAAGGAATAGATACGCTAAAGTATGAATAAATGTAAGAGATTCATCCAGCATCAGCCTCTAATGCCACTGATCTTTTCATATTGGCACTTTTAGTGAGAACTCGTGCTAGTCGCTATAGCAAAATCTCATATCCCTAGGTGGAGCTTCTACGGTTGACTTATTAACGACGGATATGCAGTAATAATGTTTTTTGCATCTCGTATCAAAGTGGCAGGGCTTCATGGCCAATTGGTCCCATGGTGTGGTGAACCATCACAATCCTTTTTGGATCTCAAGAAAAACCCTGCCTTGATAAATCAAGCTCTTTCTCACTCATTCCCTATTCATCTACTTATTTCAAGTAATCAATTTCGACAACTAATTTTCCTTTTCTGAGTTCTACACTCATTTATAGATATTATACGCAGCGGTTCGTTCCAGCAGTCCTATTCATCCTTTATCCTTAGATTCCTGTTAGCTATATTGGATTTTTGTATAATATAATATAAACTTATGATAAACATAGCACCAGGGAGCACAAATGATAGTAAAGATATAATTTGGCTGCTTATATAAACATACCTCGTAGCTATCATTACACCTCTACAAGAAGCACTCAATAACCAAAAGCCATCTCATATTTGTTATCACTGTCTCAGTGTCTCTTTATTCTAGATGGTTCAAATTGAGCCCTACATCATAACCCAATTATACTCTCTGTAAATATATTTATTTCTCAATTCACACCTAACATGTTTATATGCAAATTCTTCTCATTTTAGCTAGATCAATTAAGTACAACCACCCGGTAAGATGTTGATCGCATTCTGAACAACTTCGATAACTTCTATGATATTATTTATCATGCTTTTACTCACAGAATCCATTCATGTGCTCTCGACTACTATAAGGCGTTTGTGAATATCATCACGTGGGGACTCATGTGAAGCGGATATATAAGACGGCAACAATCTGATGGTCATATTATACTCTCACGAACGTCTGGTGTGTGCCATAATTTTTCTTTTTTCACACGTCTTACAATTATTAGGAAGTATATTAAAAATGGCTTCAGTGATCACCGAGATGAACTGTCAACATGATTGTTTATAAATTATCATACCAAACCTTCAATTTAGTACACATTTATCACACAAAATATTTATTATTGTTTATAGTGAGTTTTGCACCCTAAGAAGAATTTATGTTCATTTGAGAGGGATCTCATTCCTGACGATTTTTTTTTCAACCACAAATCTCTTCTAAAATCCAGATTGGTGGGATTTGGACCATTTAACATTGGTACATCGAATACCTTTAATACGTCTCTCCTTTGATTCTTGGCGAGTGTTTAATGAGTTTTGGATTAATGCAATGAAAACCGTGGACTTTCCAATCTTTTGGCGATCATACACTATATATAAAAATCATTTGTCTCTTTTAAAGACATAACATCAGCTTCTTCATTTTACGAGTAATGATTTCTTCTTTAAATATATGTTTTAACAGTCTTGATTGTCTTCGGGAATATGCATTATATAGAATCTAGTGATACTGCAAATAACAGTCCTCACTTGAAATTAATCTCCTTCTCCTCCCGGTAGTTCACTTCTTTTGTTCTGAATTATGGTGGGCAACGTTGATATAATGACTATTTAGTTAAATTCAAAATTGGGGAAAGACAAGGATCTCAATTAAGTTTTTAATCCTAATATCACAATTATCTATTAGACAACGCATAGTGTGAATAATTTGGAAGCTCGTGTAATTTTCCCATTAAATACTACACCGTAAGCGTAAGATTATTTTACGTACAAATATATCATGATCATAATTGTATTTAATTTCGCTCCTCTGAATATTTCAAATTAACATACACCAGCTCTTTTTTGATCGTTAACGAAAAGTGTGCACCGATGCTTAGAACTCACTTCTAGTATGGTCTCAAAATTTAGACAAGTTGTAATGAGAAGTCTCCTTGTTCTAAGGTTGAATATCTCAAACAAATTATAAAGTGTATTGTAGAGATTAATTCTGAAGAAGTAGTTTATTTCCTATTTTAAATCTTTACTTCTTCTTCCAAAGTGTAATTGGTAGCTATTGGAAATTGAGGGGCCAAAATCAATATATTTTTCGTAGATTGAGTTTTCATTAATTAAACGAAAAATAATTAATAAAAATAAAGATGATAAAATTTTTAAATTTGTTTTCTTTAAAACTATATATATGATTTATAATTTTATTATGCAATGAGCAATATTTTGGAAGCGTCGTAGTTTACACTTCTATCGATTCTGATCCTTAAGAAGCTGATATTATCTAGTTTAGGTCTACATTAATCATTATTAGTTTACTAACATTTGGAATATTTTATTAATACTATTATCTCATTATACCAAGGTATAGTTAATTAACTATTATATTCTATATTATTAAATATCATAATTATACTATTTATTATATTATAATATATTGTTGGGTATATATTATAGGTAGGTAACTGTATCAGGTAATACATTAAACTTTATGTCAGAACCTCCATCACTATATATTCTAAGTATAAAGCGATTTTATGTTAAAAAAGATATAATCCTTTTTTTTATTATTAATATAGGAGGTCAACATATGACACTCTCTTTTATTAATAACTTTGATCTCTCCTGCTGGTTTACCAAGTTTAAATTTGAGGGATATTTTCTTGTTTATATAACTTTCTCGTAAACTATTCTTGTGTGCTGGTGAGAACCGCAGTTCTAAAAAATTGTCATTTCAATATCGGGATTAATATTACCTATTATCAATGAACCCTATCTAGGGTTATAATCTTCTGAATAAGAAAATGACTATTTCCTGGAGAATAATACTAATATAGTAGACTAATATATATTATTCTCTAAATACAATCTTACCTTTAGGTAAAAATCTTAAGATTGTAATCAATACAGTAAATATTTTTTATCTAAATGGATTTACATCACAATCCTCCTTACTCGTAAACAAGTCAGTAATTATCTATATCATAGCAGGTGATATCCAGACGTTAAAATCCTGTAAAGATCTAACTTCCTCCGTATACGGTGAGAAATATTATATATTCTGTAACTTCACGTATATGTACTACTATCTACCGGAATATTAGTGATGTCATTGAGTTGGATTTTACTAATTAGTCTCGAATACTTAAGTACAATATCAATATAACTACTTAATCTTTTGAACATCACAACCTTATACATTAGACGTTAATCATAATATTATACTAAAATCATACTATATCGTAATCTTATAAATTTACTTTATATCGATAATATTTTAATCTATACAAGGAATAATAAGAGCGAGAAGAGGTACCTAGTATTATATATATATATTCAACTCACGTTCGTAGTTCTACTTATGTTTATGATTACCATGCAGTTAATTCCTTATCGTGACGCATCAATATATTATATATATAATAATAATATAAATATATATAAATAATATATATTATTAATATATATATATATATATATATAATATATTATATATATATATATTAATTAATATATATATATTATATATATATATGGGTTAAGAGATTAGCGTATTATATCAATTTGCAATCTGAGTATAAACAGAAAATGTACGTTAGAAAGTAATCTATTGATCACATAGTGAGAAATATATAATCGAGCTCTTATACATTCTAACTATTCTCTCTCTTGCCCCAAGATATGGCGGGCATGTAACACGAGAGAATGCTAATGTACCACCACAAAGCGAGGCTTCAGCGAGACAAGCACAAGGAGCCGCTCAGGATCAAATGGCATACGTAACATCGGTATCCCAAATAACACGGTTCTCGATAATTATGAGAGACCGCGGCCAGTGGCGTTCGTCACCAATCATAGCCCGCTCACATCCCTGGTGCCTTCACTCTATTATGCAACTTCTCTTCTCGCCTCTGCCAAACACTCACATTCCTCTCTCCTCCAGTCATTCTTTACTCAAACTCGCAATTCCACATTTATATCTTATATAGGTTAGGTCTCAGAGCCATTAACGCGGATCGATTCGCCAGCACAAAGAACGCACTCCCACGCTCACATATATGAGCACATCATTTATCGGCACTCTCAAACCCGAAACTGGAACTCACTCATCACTATGGTCCAATCGATTTCCGACATGACCAATTAGTATCATCGATATCTGAGTTACTTTCATTTATTCTCTCATCTTCACTGTGTCCTCAGGGGTTGGTCGAACACAACCATACAAACTCCTACATGCCCCCAGTTCTTCTAATCTCCATATATAATCAAATTTTTTCATCACCTAACCACCGCCCTAGACCTATTGTCACCTTTGATACTACTTATTGTATCCCTATAAAATCTATATCGCACTCTTACTTATTTTTTAGATCCATTCAGTTCTTAGCTCCTGACCATACTCACATTGTCATTACAACTTCCCTCCTGGTCAGAACAATCATACCGACAATATACCATGTCACAGCAGGACTTAGTCCCTCTTATACCATCCGGAGAGAGGTTTAATTCGTCACCAGCCCACCATTCCACTCATTTATTCTTTACAGATTTCCTCTCCTACACTCTGCATCACTCACGCGTGGATGCCGTTCTCTGTTAATCCCACTCAATACTCATCCATTCATCTACTTTCAAGATTCACGACACTTTGTCTCGCAGCTGCTCACCATTCAGAGGACTTCCCGTTCCAGCTACTAGAATTTCTGCGTTAATTATTATCATCCTTTTATAGGACTATTGAATCTACAAAAAAAAAAAAATATCTCAACATATCACTTTTTCCAAAACAATTACTAAGCTATATTCATATATTTATATACTACCTCATATATACCTTATTTCTATTAACACTACAATATAATATATATAGTATATACCACTATACTCTAAATTAACATATGATATTATCATTATATATCCTATCTCACTATTTATTAATTCTTTACACTAGCACAATATGCCCCTTAATTTGTCCATGATATATATATATATACTTGATAACACATTGAACTTTTAGATCTATACTTCTTATTCCAGATATAATAGTATTACTTCACAACTATACAATATCAAATAACAACAGAGTTAAACTATTATATATATAAACATACCCTCTATATGTAAAGACTATACTACTAAGCGCACTCATATAATATATATATGACTTTAAAGTTACTCACTTTACAAATTCATACTACTAATAAACGATTTAATATGCTAACTCACTAAGCACATACTGGACCTTGGCATCCTTTTTACATGACATGAAAATACATGTTCTCATCGCGAAAGGTATCTAACACCCTTACGTTTACTCATTCTATAAACTACACTGCTTTAAAAAAACTCAAACTTTGTGGATTCTATCTTATATTGATAATCCGTAAAACACACTTTTTCTTTCTCTTTTATTTTGATTGATCAAATTCGTTTCACCTCTCTATAGTATTTATTATATATTAAGTCAAGAACATTACTATAGAATACTCAACTTTGCTTTATAATATACCTAGTCATGCTCATATTATTCTCAATATTTCACTTAATAACATAAAACTTCACACTATAGTGAGGCACTAAATATTTTGAGGATACCATATTATAATATAATATATATATATATATATATAAATTAATATAATATATATATATATATGGTAAAGATTTACATTGTGGCCGCACAGTATGTAACAAGAGAACGGCAGGTCCTACAGTAAAAACAAATTATATATTTGAATCAGAACCGAAAATTCTAACAAAAAATTCTCAATCACACTTTCTCTCTCTTTTTTTTACTCTACTTTTTTATGCGCTTAATCGTTCTATACTCTTTGTCACAAAAAACTCAGTTCCTTTACACAATTTTTATTCATTCTCCCCCATTTAGGGGGCTCGGAGCGGACAGAGGCGTGACCATCCGAACCAGATGGGGGAACGCTCTTTCAATAATCCCAAACCCTAGCCACGTCGGGAGCGGGATCAGGCTCCGAGCAGGAAGACCACCAACCTGCAGACACGCTCCATACAAAAGAGGCTTAGGAGAGCAGCGGCCGGGTTTCGCCGGAGCCACCCTTCGTCCATACTCCCGGAGGGGGGTGCATTTCAGTCCACTCCATGTCTCGTCCACTGAGAAGAGACCGACGAGACCATTGTCTCCGACTCTGCCATCCCTGCCCACCTACCTCTTTGCGGTCTTAGCACATCTCTATTGCAGTATTAACCCTTTAGCTTAAGCTCATAACTAAAGTGATTACTCTATAGAGAGAAGGTAAACGTTTATTCTTTATTATTTTTCAAAAGGCTAAAGTGGGAAATCAAAACCACAATAGGGTAATACGGCGCAAAGAATGGCAGGAGTCGGGGTCTCTCGGCTCGAGGACGCCGGGGGGGACTAATCCCCCCTCCGGGGATGGTCTCCGGAACCCCGCTCTTTTGGTCTTTGGTGTCGCGGGGGTTCTCCCGACAATCTCTCCGGGGTTATGAAACGTCCCACCTCGTCTCTCGATCCTCCGTCGCGCTCGAGCATTCACAGTCTAACCAATAATGCGGAGATGAGGAACAATTATGACATTATTCATTTAAATTATTTTATCTTACCTTATAGTAAGATAAATACAACTAATTAACACGGTACAAAATAAAAAAAATCATATAAATAATAGATAACAAAATAAAAAAAAAAAGACATAAAAAGTTATCCATCCCTATTGAATATTTTTCGAGCTGATTAATCACAAAATATATGACACATTTTTTTAACGCTGTAGGTACCTCGCTCGTTTTACGACTTCTATACATTATTACTGAGTGCACGCCATGTTGTATAAATAACCATAAAACCTCTTAGATAATTATATATAATTATTCTTATCTTACTTACTACTCTCATATTACATTTCTATAATATACTCTAAATCATTTTTTTATCATATGTAAAAGTATTTTAGATACCATACATATTATATATATATATATATATATATATATATATATATATATACATTACCTGCTTAAATACCTACTATCCTAAATAATCAGCATACTATTATTTGTATTCATTACACCAATTCAGTCCCTCAGTTACCAAATAACTTATATCGACGTCAACTTCTATTTTCGATACAACACTTAACTCTGTGGAAAAATAATTAATACAACAATATGTGAAGCAAAAAAAGAGGAAATTGTTTTCAATTATCCAAAAAATAATTAATTTTATTTTTTTAAAAGCAGTATACATAATTATCTCCCATAGAGCGTGTAAACCTTTCCACGAGATGAACTCAATAATATTCTTTCCACAGTCCCATCGCTCAAAGGTCCCAAGGTACATCTATAATATACTAATTAATAATTTTATATCTATCAGTTCCCATATCACTTTACTCCCTATTATACCTACTTATACTCAAAGGGTTATAAACTATTATAATATATTTAAACTACTATATATATATATATATAGGGCTCTCCTCAATATATACCCTTTGTGACTTAATATATATATCATCTAATAAATAGCTTTTATATTAATTTAACACATATCATTTACCCTACAATCCTCACATCAAAATCATATTCTATAATGCATATCTGATTGTTTCGAGCTTCTGATCAGTATGCAACATTAGTAAAGTAAAAAATATTTTCATATCCTTATAATAACCTATGGAAGAAGAAGAGAATTCAAACAACTCATTCCTATATCAAGTTCTTCTCGAGCATTTATCACATAATAATATAAATTGATAATTCTAACAAAATTAAGTCAAATTATTTCACTCTTCTAGCTTTATCTAATCTTCAACAATGAAGATCTGCACGCCTTTCCAATTTTCTTAAAGTATCAATCGCTTCATGAATGATTTTCTTTCCACAGAACTTTAAAACTATAATAGAATAGAACAACAGCTCTTTAACGAACTTTATATTAGTCTAATCATTCTCGCCTCGCACCACTATATCAAATACGCTCAGTTCCTCATCCCGATGCATCTAGCTGTACACCAACTTACTCACTCAATAGCACGAGACTATCCACAATCCAGAGATTCTATCTATTTTTTGAATATGTTTTGAGTTGGACTAGATAGAAAATTCTCTTCCATATGAAGATATTTATTATTTTTATTGTCGATTATACGATATTCTATTAAATTCGTAATTAATAATCTTAATTTGTTACTATCACATTCTATACTTTAATAGCATTTATTTTTGTTTTATTGCCAATTAGTCAAGCAACTGCGTAACTCTGTAAATGATGCTCTGAAGTTTCCAGGGCGAAGATATATTAAATTTAAAAGGAGTGAGAAACTGATTGGTGTGTTTCATTTTCTATTTTATAAATCACTCGTACCTACTAAAGAAAAATCACATCAATCGAAAGCGTTGCATCCTCTTTTACAAGAAAATTGGAAGAGGCCTGCAAATCTTTCCATATCTCAAATATCATAGAAGTTCGTTATGGATGAACGGAGAAAGAAAACATAGCAAAGTCTTCTTCTCACAGCTTATTATTTTCTTTAATCTACACGCATAAATATTTGACACTTAATGACAGAATTATTGCACTACGCTCACTCTATTGCAGATTAATTCTTAAGTTGGAAGTCATAAGTAGCTGGAGAGTACTATCAAGATATTAGAATCTAAATTATTATTAAAGAAGAATGGAATATATGAGGCAGTCGGAGGCAATTTGAAAAATTTTCACTTCTGATTAGATTTTCATATAGGTTAGAGTACATTGTGCTATAGCAAAGCTAAGTATCTTATTTTCTCATTTTTTGACTGGCAGAATCATTTACCTTGAGTAACTATAGTACAGTGAGTTAACACTATTTTATATGTGCCTAGAAACACGTCATTTCTGGGTGGGACCTCTAAGGTAGAGAACTCGATTTTCAAAGCCAAATGGAGGAAGAATGAATTATCCATTAGAGAGATATAATTACTTAATTCAACGAACTAGCATCGTAGGAAACTCACTAAATATGTGCCAAGAAAAAGTCTTCTAGAGTGCTCGTAGGGTTATAGATCAGAGTATTTTACGGGGCCAGATCAGGAAAGATTGTATAGTATCAAACTGACTATTAATGTGAGATAAGACCTACTACCTGGGAGATCGGTATATTATTAATAATATATTATAAATATATAATATTAATTATTTATATAATATAATATTATAATATATATATATATATATATTTTATAATATAATATATATTATTATTAATATATTAATTTTGTAGATATTATTGTCATGGAATATCCAATGGTTGATTGGTTAACAATACACATATTGAGCTGGTTAATTAAGGATTATTATATAGCTATTACACGTTTATTTCGAGGATCACTTAATTGATGTTATCAAATTATTATTCATTTGTTAAAGTTAACTATTATTTAATAATTAATTTAAATTTAATTATTTATATTATTATGTTATTATATATTATATTTATATATTATTATTATTTATTATATTTAATTAATTATTATTATATTGTATTATATTATTATATATTATTATTTAATTAATTATTTAATTATTAATATTATTTAATATTATCATTATATTAATTAATATATGTAGAATTAAGGTTAAAGAGATGTATAATCTTGTCTGGTTGCTTTTAGTTACACTCAGACTTTGGTGCAAATGGCTCAGATTGTTTCGGCAATTACGGATTTGATATCATTCAAAATTATTAACTTTATTCAATTTCTGAGTTTTGAATGAGAACTATATTCCGTATTTAATCATTGAAATTACTGAAAGATGAGGTGAAAAAGCGTATTATGATTTGTAGGACCCTAGGTATATAATACATTAATTATTTAAATATAAAAGATTATTAATTTTCTTACTATATATATATATATTTATTATTATTAATATATATATTATTATAAGATAAATATTTTATTTATAGGTTATCAAATTATCAATGTCAGGTATATTATATACCTAATTATTCTAACGTTTCTTCTATTAACTTCATACAGAGTGCTTATTTTTCATCTTCTTGATTAATAATAATTTTGTAAAAGAATTAAATCTGCATAAAATCAATATTTATTAACACTTATTGATGAATTTTTTTATTTTTAATAAAATATCGAGTCCTTTTTAAGTATCAGTATGTTCTATCCATTAACTTTTATTGATCTATAGAGCTATGTAACCAACTATTATATAATAGACGACTTAGTAATTCTTAAAGATAAGTTGTTATATACTACGGGCTTTATCACATTTTCTGAGCCTACACTATTTTTGTGCTTTGTTTATATTTGTAAAAGTCTACTCGATAGTATTATCTGGATAACTACTTTAGGTGAGCGCTCACAAGTAAATATAATACGAATACTTATTCATAGGAAGAGAGCTCTAGGATGAAATGAATTATGAAATCTAAGGTTGCCAGAAAATAACCTTAATTGTCAATAATCATTATGAAAGGGTGATAAAACTATCTTACACCCGAGCTATTAATATAACTATACAAGTGCATACTAGAACGATAATAACCATTGCCATTGTAAATTATAGTATTATTCCTTCTAGTAGTGTCTATTACTCAGGATCTAAATAGAGATTATCATAGAAGCGAGAAAGGAAAAAAGTTATAAAGTGCACTGCTGAGCACTACGTACATTATAATACATAGTAGAGGCAACAGTTCCCTCTACTTCTCAAGGATTATTTGGATGAATTTGTATATAATATGATATACTATATTATATAATGAGATTTATATTATTGGTTTTTTAATTTGTTGGGACATACCTTACTTCCGAGTGATATTATACCTAGTAATGTTAAAACTATACATACGTGTTGATTAATAATAGAGACAAATATATAGTAACAACCTAAATAATCCAAATTAACGAACTAATCTATATCGAATAGTCATATGAGTTCATATGAGAGATAACAGAAGCAACGACTAACCTAAACTTAAACTAACTGAAAACTAAAATCACATTTAATGCTGTATAGTCGTAGCTATTTGAAAAGACTATGTTATAGCAAACTGGAAAACAATGGTGTTACAGAGAAGAGGAACGTGCCATAAGTTAATCAACACTGAGAGAGTGCGAGTAAGCGGGACCATTTCTCAGAGATCACAGAGAGACCTGGCTCAGCAATAACTCTCTGGGTATATATTTACACACTAATACGAGAGACACTCGGAAAACACAAGTCACAATTCTTTTATATGTTTGAGTATTGCTATGGGATGAACTTGGGTCTATAGACAACCGTAATTAGAAAGAAATACAATGTAGATCATAGATGGTCGCCCTGAGAGGGGCGAACGATATATATCCCGAGAAGAAAGAACATAAACAGATTACTATCTCATGACTGGCAGTGGACTTCTAAGCGTAATATACGTCATCTCCACAAAAAACAAGCGATATTGCCACATATACCAAAACAGGTTTCCGCTGAAAGATGTTTAACGAAAACAGTTGGACCTCTATTTTCCTGTTAGACGGAGTAACAGTGATGAAAGTTACGACAGATAATGATTGTGGATTCACAGTATTTTTATTTTATTATGTTTGCTCATACAGGTTTTGTTCTATTTGATAGTGTACACACTCAGCGGTTTGTGTGATTAACAATTTTGGTTCATTTCCACTAAGAATCGTTCAAAGTGGGAGATGTTATAGACACACCAACAGATGAGTCGATAGATCTACAACATCCACTAATGAGTACACAGATGGATAGGACAGAATTTGGAGACACGTGCTGGTGAGCACTTTCTGCATGCAATATCTCCCAAGGATTTTTTTCAGTGGTGACTGTGTATGAGTGGAGCAGTAGCATTTGTATTGGGTGCCTCCGCAACAGCTTTATTGCATAATCGTGAGCAGAGGAACGCTAACGGTCTGAAAAGGTATGCGGAAGACTCCTAACACTCCAAAGGGTAATATAGTACTTTCGCCCATCCTTCATTGAGCGCCCATTTAGTTTTTTGTTATCTAACATGACAGCGCCCACACAACTCAACTGCACCCAGGATTTCGTCCAAGGGTCACTCCAAGCGCTCACGCGCGATCAGATATATACCATATATACATTATCGAGTGAGACCCAGACAATGAATCCCATTGAAACATGTTTTGGTGATTTGGTTGGGTAGGCGTGTTCGATGCCCGTTTGAACATGCTCCGTAAACACTCAGGAAGCTTGCAAACGCTTTGACAGAGTCCCGCAGGAGACGATCTCCAAAATCATTTAATCAATGCGATTCGCTTGGAGAAGTTAAAAGGAGGCGCAGAGGGGGTACAATCCATTTAATTAGACACCCTTTAGCCCTCTACGTTTCACATTGTAATTTGTCGATGGATTGTTGTTAATTAATAAAATCATCATATCATATTTTTTTTCGTTTTCTTTATTTAAATGACCATTTAATTCTCTACATCACTGTCCGTTAACATAATAGGTTTATACATTTATAATTACTGTGAAACACTCCGAGTTTAGGTATTGACAAAATAAACCAATTCCCTAAGCCATAACATTTCCCAATATGAAAGTAGTTCAAATTATCATTACGGTGGTGAATTGCATTTAATTATGCCCGCGTTTAATAATATATATATAATATATATTATAATATATATATATATATATATATATATATATATGTATATTTTTTATATAAATTCTATTTGTCTAATATTTTTTAAAAATATTGATTAAATAATATATATAGTATTAATATATATATATATATATATATTAATATATATATATATTAATATATATTTATCTAGCACTGCCACTTATGATACAAGATCATAGCATTCTCGCAGTGATCGTGGAGGCTACTACTTCTTTGGACGTACCCACCCAAGTATCACTCTGCTGTACCCCCTGGGGTACGCGTACCCCACTTTGGAGACCACTGTTCTAAGTAATCAGTAGTTTAATATCATTTACAGTTGAAGCAGTGATATAACCAGAAATGGGCAAACACTATTTTAAAAGCGATGATCAGCGGAAAAAGTAAGGCTTCTATCATTAGCGATACTTTTTTTTTTTTTTTTTTTTTTTTTTTTTTTTTTTTTTTTTTTTTTTTTTTAAGGTATTGCCGATAGCTATAGCGATGCTTTTAAAATTTGCAAAATACGAAAGTAAATATATACACACAGCAATATATATGTAAATTGGTAAATATCTAGATTTGAATCAGTGTATATTTTCTGAAAATATTTTCCAAGTTCAAAAAAATTTCTAAGTTCAGAAAAGTTAAGTAAAGTTTTTTAAGAAAATTCTTTAGTGGCAAGCTTCTGGAATTATGCCAGAAGCTTGCCACCAAACAATTTTCTTAAAAAACTTTACTTAACTTTTCTGAACTTAGAAATTTTTTTGAACTTAGAATTTTTTTTCAGAAAATATGCACTGATTCAAATATAGAATAAAACCTGTAAATTTATCGTATTGCATGTTAACTATACACTATACGTGCACCAATAAAGTCTTAGAAATCTTAAAACTATGTATGTAGAAAGACGACTGATACGAGCTTTTTTCAGAGAAATAGGTTTGTGACTATATAGTTCAGAAGAGCCGTACCTTAGTTTTAGAGATAATATAAGGATGGAGCTGAAACTGTTCGCCGGTCAGAAAAGTTAAGAGTGTCAGTAAGATCGGAAAATTGAACAAGTTGAATAGAACTAGTCTCCACCACTCTGCTAAGAACTGCTTGAGTGGAGCCACCATAAATGTGTGTTGCATACTTCATAAAAAGACGAACGATGCACCTATAAAGAGCGAGCAACTTGAGTAGTGTGATCGAAGGAGCCCAGAGTAGTTCAGAATTTAATAGAATAAGGAGAAAAATTAAAAGTAAGGAAAAGGTCTAGAATGTTGTATTCAAGACGATCGGGGAAGCGAGCTGGAAGCTGCACCAACTGCTTGAGGTCATTCTTTATAGAAAAGTAGTAGGCAAGTTCACCAGCTGTTTCCTGAGAATTAGATGAAAGCCATTGATGGTGGTGGTGAATGCTGAAATAAACAAGAATGATGATTTCAAAGAAAGGTGAAGAAGAAAGAATTTTGTTCTAATTTGTAGTTTAAGTAGTAAAAGATTTCAGGAGAGTTGAAGTAAGAGACAGATAAACAGAACATATGATTTGAATTAAATTGTAGATTAATAGGATAACAGGAGCCATTTGATAGAAAATTCGGAAGACTACAGATAAAAACTAAAAGATACAACATCACTGTGCACCTAAGCACAACATCAACCTTTGGCTGAAATTTTAGAAGAAAAGAGACAGCAAGAGGGAACAGAGTAAGGTTTTCTCTCAAGAACTCTCAAACACCTGAATTCTGGTTAAGAATTATTGATGAGGTATAAAAGAGGAGAAGGGATCTTCAACAAAATGGATAATAGATTTAAACCAGCAAGGATTAAAGATAATTATGAAGGAAAAAAGGCCGTGCATCAAAACAGGTCTGCAATTTGTGAGGGCACCATCCAAACAACCGGAGGCTGTCATTTCTCAAGCGGTGTTCGGGGGGGGGGGCAGATGAGGGACTATTTTTGGAACCCGCCTCTCTAGGCTTTGTTTTATATAAGGAAAGTGTTGTCTGTAAATTGTTTTATGGTGTGGTAAAGTAAAGCCTAAACCTGCGTAAGAATATATATATATATATTATATATAATATATATAATTATATATATATATAATATATATACATAATATATATATATATATATATATAATATTATATATAAATATAATAATATTATATATATTTTTTTGTTTTTTTAAGGAGTA
>JABUQX010019851.1:30000-37500 GCA_015478945.1 Trachelipus rathkii
GCTGTGAGATCGTATGCGTATAAATTACTGTTTTCAGCATAAGTCTTGAGATCGACACCTGTACCTTTATCACTGCATGATACAGTATTGGCAATTAAATAGCAAAAAGTTCGTGAACATTGAGAATGTGAGCCTTCAAATATCATCTCATAATCACAACCGTACGGTTGACCATTCACATGCAGACTGATACCTCTAAGGCCGAAACGAGTAAATGTAAATGCAGACTTCCGTAGTTTCCAGAATAAGCTTCGTGTTCTACAATCCCTATTATTACTTTCTGAGGTAAGCTACCATTGACGATGGTAAGTATATTAATACTCGATAACCCTTGGGCAAAGTTAAAAATTTTAGTCTCAATTCTCTTGATTGGATATTTTGCTGTATCGGTCAAAAGAGATTTCTCAATTTCCATATGTTAACTGGGAGATAATTTCACTTTTCGTACATAAAGATGAGCATCCACTAATTCGAAAATAGGTTTTGGGGCGATTGACGTGGCTCCGAAACTGCTATGGACATTAAGAGCATATTAAGGGGTAGATCTAGTTAACCTGATACGAGTGTCCACTGAATGTAGAATAAGTCTTTCCTGTGAGAATATATCGCCGTTTACAAGGTCGTAATATTCGTACGTGATATTTTTAGATTTAGCAGCATTGTCCATATGTTTCTCAACATTTTTTAAATTGTAATATCCACATGATTGCAGGTGAGACTCCTTCGCATCTTGAGAATAATTTAGTAAAGTTTCAATATAACTTCGATAAGGGTAACTTGCAGCTGATACCCCTTGAGATGTTTCATTTAAAAACACTTCAAGTTGATTAAGACACGTATACAGGAAATTTGTCTTGGTGTACACTACGTGCTCGATACCGATGAGGTCTGAGTCATCTTCGTTTGCTAACTTAGCCTTCAAATACAAAAACACATTCGAAGGGTCAAGATACTGGTCAGAAGTGCCTGGGATATTGAATTCAAGAGGTACATCCGTATTAGTGATAGCGTGAACTGTGTTAATACTAATGAAATTGGATTTACTTACACTGATCTGTGTAGGATTCACGGAAAAGAGGTCCAATTCACTCTTACAACAGTCTGGGCTAGAGGAATGGAGGAAATGCATCTTGCTGGTACAATCGCTTGACGTATAATGAGGAGAGATATGTTTAAGCATTTCTTATGTACGAAATAGTTGATGTCTATTATTATTTATGTAAAAGTTACCACTTATCACCGTTATTAGATAGCGAACACATCAATACATTTTTCCTTTAGTGGTCCTTTCATATTCCTTTTTATAAGTTTTTTATGGTGACCTACATCTTTACCAGTCATCTTGCGCCGTATTTTTCGTTTAACATCGTCTAACATTTCATCTTTAGCATCGGCTAATCGACGTTTTACAGCAGTACGAGGGTCGACACCACCCATAATATCCTGGATAGTGTCTAGGCATGTCCTTGCCGCTATTTTTAGCAATGTATTTACCTCCTGATTTAAACAAAGGGATAGCACGCCGGAACAATGAAGCAAAAAATCCACCTAAACCATACCCCCTCTGCATTCTTGAACCCTTGAAGACTCTTTCTGTTTCCATTATTATTATTATTTAACGGAGCTTCCTTCTTATGTGTACTTTACACACTGCTGTTCCAACTGTGAATGGATATAGATTACCTTCAACGTCTCTTATATAAATACGAATCGAACTCAGTTGGGTCTTACTCAGCGGTAAGTAGTGAACATTAGGAATGTTATAACTTTACAATCTTTAGGAAAATGTGCTACTCTTAACAGGGAGGCTTTAGTATTCCCTACATACTGATGGTCTATAATATCTGTATAAGCAGAGGCCATACCAGGATCTTGTAACAACTCATCAGGATCACATACGAATTGTGATGAATTAGCAAAAGTTGCTCTTGAAGACGCTATATAATCGTCAATAGTAGGCATGTAATGAAATAGAAGACGTATAAAATTGCTCGCATCGCGGTTACGGTTTACATCCTCTTCTGAAAGGTTATCTGTAAGACGAACACACTTACGTCACCATACATAGGGTTGAAAATAAAATGTGTTTAAATCGTGTAAATTTACAGTACGCCACTATCTTATAGAGACCAGTTCCATTACCTCCCCCATTTGGTTTATTAGTACGAAATATCAGGTCTTGACATATTCGGCTCACTATGAATCGGTTAATAAAGTGTGTAAGTATGTCCAAGAGAGACTTGTAAAACCCTCGCTATATAGTAAACCTTTCAATGTAATATTCGATACCATTACGTTTCTGTATATGTAAACTGTCTGTGTTACGCAACTTCAAAGTGTTTTTTTTTTACAAAATCAATGCTTCTATAAATTATGAATGCACCTCTGGTAACGGTTACATTCTCTATACTGGCATCAAGAATTATTTCACAATCCTGCTTCAAACATTTCTCGTTCGAGAGTTATAGGGTTCAATATTTCTGTATTAAAGTCAGATATTTTATTTTCAGGATGTAGTTTCATAGAGGCTGAGGAAGGTAGATAGAAATAGAAATGATCTTCGGTAGTTATGATTATTGTTTCTCAATTTCACAGGCACTTATTTACGAGTTAAACTTTTTATACTACTGGAGCTTTTTTCGTATATGTACTTTACACACGGCTGTTCCATCTGTGAATGGATAAGAGTTCCCTTCGACATCTCTTATATACACTCTTATGGTTCTAAGTTGGGCATAATTCAATAATTCAAAGGTATAGTGCACACTAGGAAAACTTATAACTGTTATCTTTAGGAAAATGTATCACTCTTAGTAACGGGGCTTTAGGGTTTCCAACATACTAGGGTTCTACAATATCAGTGTAAACATACGCTACGCCAGGGTCATGTAACATCTTTGAAGGATCACATACAAAATGTGATGAATCATCGGTGTCGCCTTTTGCTACATGCCTGTCTGTATACTCTCCTATAATAGGAATATAACGTATTAAGTCATTTGGAGATGATGTGATATCGTTAATTCTCAATATTGTGTCATCACATAAGTAATTACATTTACGAAACCAATCTGAAGTATGGAAAATAAGTAAACTTCTATCTTTCAAGTTTACTCGAGATTGGGACTTTAAAGTGATTAACACGTTGTCTTCGTTTACTGCTTTATTAACTATAAATGCTAAATCTTTACATATAGGGTTTGATCCAAATTGTTTGTTTAAATCTATGAACACATCAGTAAGAGATTTATAGAGGCCACGATTTATTAAATATCTTTCAAAGAAATAATCTTTGTCGGCACGCTTGACGATCCTCATATCTGTGTTAATTTTTAATACGTTTTTAACACTCTCAACATTTCTAAATATTACAAATGCTGCATTTGAATCAGGCATATTCTCGGTATGAGCATCCAATATCATTTCGCATAACCCTACTTCATACATTTCTCGTTCAAGCTTTATAAGATTCAATAACTCTGTGGTAAAGTCTGATATTTTATTTTCAGGATGTAGGTACACAGAATCCGATGAAGGTAACGTTAAATAGAAGTGATCTTCCCTCGCCATGTTCACAAAGTAAACTGATCAATGTTCCTTAATTTCACTAGCATTTATATAACTATTAAACTTCATAGAGTAACCCACCCATTTGACAAGATACTGTATATTTTTATCTTTTCCTTTCGAGCCTATTATTTTTTCTACTTTATATTCGTGACTCTTAGGATCAAACAGTATTTTCTGTATTTCTTGTTTATAGAACCCTCCTTTTATTTTTCCCCATCTAAATCCTCAAGATAGTATAATTTTAACCTGTCTCTCGGGAATTCTCTGATGGTATCTACTTTAAAAACTTCTCTCGACCATCCAGCTTCGTACCTTTTTCTGAAAATTTCATCAACCCTAGACACTCTCACATAATCTCCTACTTTAACACCTGTGTTATCTTTTATTTTGTGTACAGGGCTACTAGGCACAGAGGGTTTTGTCTTTACCATCTCTACAAGGGTATTCTTAAGTGTTCTATGATAACACCTATTATAGGAGTAGGTCAGGTCTTGTAATATATCGAAATATTTAAATGTATTCACCTTCGTGAAATACCTATGCATTCTTTTTTATATAGTTCTTTGTACTCTTTCAATTATCGCAGCTTTATTAACTGAGAACGTATTGTAGTACCCTATATCATACTCCGTAAATATTTCTTAAAACTCTTTGCCTAAAAATTCTGCACCTTTATCTGTCCACATCATTTGAGGATATCTGCCATCTTCATTTATAATTTCTCTTACAGCACCAGCAACAGTTTTTGACTTTTTATTTCTTAAAGCCTTTAACCTTAAGTACCTGGAATATACGTCTATCACAAAAAGAATGTACTGATACCCTTCAATGTAAGATTTATATTTTATCATTTCAGTCAAGTCTAGTTGCCAGACATTATCTAAGTGGGGGGCTATGGTTTTTCGTGTTGGAAATTTTTTCGTATAGGTTTATGCAGGGTAAAAGCATCCCCACCTTCTATATATATTTTTTAATTCTCTTTTATTAATAGGAGGAAACTTTGAAGCGAATCTTGAAAAGCCTCCGTAACTGTATGGTTGTTTCACGTCAAAGTAATATTTATCGACCGCCTCCTTAGCTTCCATGACTCACAATAACATTAACAATAAAAAATATAATAATTTATACAGAAAGGGGATATAAAAACCGAAAGTCCATATGAGATATTTTATTTTTAAAACCTTATGTTTATATGAACTAATTTTAAATTACAAACAGAACAATCTAAAGAACATAGCAAATGTAAACAGATAGATAACATAGTTTATAAGAATTATTTTAAATTACAAACAATGCAACCTTATAAAAAGTAAATTAATTAATTAGGATTTAATCCACTTTGAACCAATGAATGGATTTTTTCTAGTTCTATCTGTGCCTGAACTTGATGTGTTTCTACTTATTATCTTTAATCTATCCGATGCAAAAGAAGGACCAAAAGGACTCGCATCTGGTCTAGGGGACATTGGAATATTATCCAAATCCTTCAATCTTTGTTTATTCTGGATTAAAGTTCTCGGAAAATTAATAGTCTGAAGTTCATGTTTGATACTGTTCCAACCTGTTACAGGATCCTTCTTCCAATTGCAAGAGAGATCAGATATTAGATCAATAATATTCGAGCCGTCAACTGTTTATTCCGTCAATGATGATTTGACCGAGATCGTTCCATGAAATCTGATCTTTTAAAATATTATATAAAGCTAAACCAGTTTTTTACCTCTCATTGGCAAGCTCTCCTCCAGTACATATTTAAAATTATCTTCTCATTTTACTTCAACATTAGCACCCGTCGCTAGAGTTGAATCTTCCTTAGGTGAATTACCTAATAAAGCTTTTAGATCTGCTAATTTTTTTATAGCGTTTTGATATATTATTCTTTTTTCATGAACGTTAACATCAGAGTTTAATATTTGAGACACAATTCCTTCTCGTAATTATTTATCTGCTCAACTTTTGGATCATATAAACTCAAAGGCTGCTATTGGAGCAACTGCTGATAAAGGTAATACACGGTTTGCGGTATATAGAGGGCTGATTGAGGTTGTTGTTGTTCCTGTTGTTGTTGTTGTTGTTGTTGTTGTTGTTGTTGTTGTTGTTGTTGTTGTTGTTGTTGTTGTTGTTGTTGTAGGGTTCTGTATTATATTTCATCTTCTCATAATCATTGTAGGGTAAAACCACTACCTTATTTATTATTGAGCAAGACCACTTGGTTATCAAAGAGGCTATAAGGGAAAAGAGTAAAGGTAGGAACACACCTCCACCTTTTTGTAATAGCTTCTTTTTATTTGTAAGTTTTCTTACGTTACCAGCAAGTTTTTTAATGATATTTATATGACGGCGCAACTTTACTTTCTGAGGTCTGTTTAAAGGGAAATTTCCTTTTATATAATTAAGGCATACTTCGGCTATACATTGATCAAATTTTTCATCTTCACATTATCAGCTTACTTTTCCTGAGTTTTCAGGTTTGTTAAATTTTCTCATACAGGTATAATTTGCTTCTAAGTACTCAATTATCAGTATGTTACGTCTAGTTTCGTCGGTAAGACATTTGTAGGAGCAACCATTCTGTGCTTCGTTCTTGTTAAGGGTGAAGCTTGCAGAGTAAATAACCGTGAGGTATAAAAGATGGTATCTTAATATACTTTTAGGAACTCTTTACGTTGAGTAGGGAACATTTGTGTGGCCACAACATTGACTTGGCTCATAACTCTTCTTTGCACGACCAAGATTAAATACTGTGCTATTCTAAAGACCCATACGCAATACTTATTCTGATGAAAAGAATATTCTGGTTATAAAAAATACAGTGGACGTTTAAACTGATCGACAGTAAACTGGAAGTTTCTGCTATACTACATTCAATTAATGCATCAATCATCAACGATTATAGTTTTAACGACCTGGTAAGACATTGAAGAGATTTTATATCATATAAACCCACGTGAAATTAAGTTACATCTTTGTAATTATTAAACTTTTCTTGTAAACACTGTCAACCATACATGATTTAACAGGAATTTGTTCAAAAATTCTCAACTCTTTCAATATTTTAACCAGAAAGGTTTTTCCCCTGTGGGACAGACACAAGACACGTAGCGGGACAGCCACCCACCGCGGAACATAAATTACCAACATCCATCCTAGCTGAACACCTGAACACTAACTGAATAAGCAAATGGAAATAAATATATATATATATATATATATATATATATTATTAATATATATATATATATTATTATATATATATATATATATATACTTAGTATATATAATATATATTATATATATATATATTATGTCATATGTACATGAATGTTCATATGGTGTTACGATTTTCATGTGCTAGTAAAGATGTTACCTGTACAACCTATCAGCTCTAATTTATGCTGTGTATACTGTATTTATTTCATCATATGTTTTTTAAATAATGTTTCTTTTAATAAACTTGTAAATACATTTGATGTTAAAAATTTATATGTCAACAATTATGTAGTTTGCACTTGTGTTATAATTGCTTTAAAATGAAAAACTTGTTTTCTTTTCCCCTCTTTTATCCAAAGAACTTATTTAAACTAAAGAAAAAGAGACTTGAATCAATATCTCATGGACGAGAAGGAGGGGTGGTGGAATGGTGGTTTGATTTACTAATTTACTGATTTACGGCTTTAGGGTATGTAAAACATAAAAATGAATGAAAATTTTAGTAAAAAATATATTTTTATACAAATAAAATAAAGGTTTTATGTTATGTTATGTTATACAAAATATGACTTGAATCAATAGATCAATAAATAGATCAATAGATCAATAGATCATGGACGGGCAGGAGGGGTGGTGGGAGGGCTGTTTGATTTACTGGTTTACTGATTTACTGCTTTAGGGTATGTAAAACATAAAAAAGAATAAAAAATTTAGTAAAAA
>JABUQX010019851.1:45000-68538 GCA_015478945.1 Trachelipus rathkii
GCCCCCTACATTGCGTGTTACTTTACAAATAATATATATATATACTATACTTATGTCCCTGCTCTAAAAAAATAGCAATATTTATTTAATTTATTCATTAATTTTTTTTTTTTTATCATTTTCTAAACTAAATTTTACAAGGATTCAAAAATGTATTCCTTTTCGCTGTAGATATTGTAGTGTTTGAGATATGATTTTTTTTTAAACAGTTTCCGCAATAAATTTTGCCAGGATTCCAACAATGGATTCCTTTTCCCTGTAGCTATTGTCGTTTTTGAGATATGAGTTGGTTTAAACCAATATCAACCATATTACTATATATATATATATCTAGTATAAATATATATATATTATATATATATTATATAATATATATATTTATATATTTATATTATATATATATATATATATATATAATATTATATATATTTACGTAAATCGTTACAATTAGTAATAAAATTATAAAGGATATATGTAAGTGCTACCAAGATTTCTGGTACACAGCTGTAAGAAAACCTTGTATAAGTCCTGTTGTAAAAGCCGAAATAACTGTTTCTTTCTTTATTTTTGGTATAGTATCAAGGTCACCGAGGTGACTCTGTCAGAAAACGCCTGAAATGGCATAGAGTCAGTTATGAAATAGATCGGAGAGCGAACACTTGACCACTCTCTCGGATCCAAATATGATACTGTAATTAAGCAGATTGAGAGTATCTTAATAAAGTATACTTTAATTTTTGATAATCAGTGAAATATCTTAATGATGTGTTCATGTAAATGTCATTAGAAAATAATTATAAAGAAATAATTAAAGAACTCGTTTCGCTATTCCAAAACTATTTTATTATTTGCTATATCAAAGTGATCTCATAAATAGGGCCAATTAAAACATTATAGGAGTAAATCTTTGTACATAGTTTGGGTGGACCCCGGAAAGTGAAAGAAAACCCCATTTCAGATTAGGGGGCAAAAAAAAAAAAAAAAAAAAAAAAAAAAAGTGGTGATATTGAAAGTGAAAGTGCCAAAAAACAAATATAGTGCTAAGTGAAGTGACTCATATACTGAAAGAAAAAAAAAACAATTCTTAGTGCGTTTGGACAATAGCTCTCATAAACTTTATTACATAAGGAATAGCGTGAAGAATCCCGTTATTTTAAAAGTCGCTATTCTTGTGAAAAAGAGCTCCATTTTCAAATAATATCACCGGCAAAAAAAAAAAAAAAAAAAAAAAAAAGTAAAGAACGGGCTGAGAGACTTTTAACATGCCAGCCATAAAAAAAAGATCTCCCCGATTTAAGACCGTGAGGGGTAGGGGAAAGTCAAGTACTACAGCTAAAGCATCTGAAAAAACATCGAACGTTTCCCCTCTTCCCAAAATTCCATTTGAAGAAGAAGAAATGCGAACTCGGATGGAGATTGGAAGTCAGGACTACATACTCTACGAGCAAGATTGTTACCCCCCACAGTCCTCCACTCGTTGGGGGAGGAACTCCAAAGAACAGTCTGCTATTGCGCCATTCAAAGTTAGATTTGCGTAATAATGATGACTGGTTAACACGCTATTACCTTTCAAACTTAATGGAGTAGGATGATCCAAAAGAAGAGTGAGAATATTGCAATCCGTCTCCCTATGATAATTGTAGCAACCATCAATATTCATTGGGGGAGATTGTTTCAAAAAGTTAAAATTGCCTCGATCGAGAAGCTTACACTCCCAACCTGAGAAGTCAAATCAGTGAAAATTTTCAAACTTGAAGAAAAAAAGAGAACTGCCCTTCAGTTTATTTGGCAAGAGTCCGTGATGTTATGGGAAGAATAGGATTTGATCTGCTTGCTGAAAACAGTGCTCCTTTTGTTCATGAATTGTTTATTAATGAGCTTCCATCTCGCATACAAGAGAGCTTAATGACTCTGGCAGACGATAGCAGTCTTGAAAAAATCACAAAAGTAACAGATAACTTGTATAAAAACTTTTATAGGAATGACTACGAAACCCCCCACGAGAGAAGGGGGAGAGAATATTGGGGGGCTGTAAATCATCTTCAAGGAGAACAGTTCCCAACACACGAGAGAGGATCACATGAGGAGAGTCGAAATACAAACAACAACAACAATTCCCCGGTTTCAGAAGAGGCTAGAGTAAACAAAGAGTTCTTTCGAGAGATGAAAGGACTTCTCAAGTCTCTCACTAAAGTCGCAAGCCAGCTGAGTGAGGCTGCTGCCAAACCGAACCGATCAGAAGAACAACCATCATTTCAAAATAGAAGAAATGCTCCTAGAGAACGTAAACAAGGCAACACTGTAAATGCGGAGTTGCTAGGCGAGTTATGTAAACCACACTCCAGATTCCTCCATAGAAGTTACACCTGACTCGGCAATTCTGTCCTATGTATTTCTTGGTTTACCGCAAATAGAGACAGTCCGACAAGTAACAGAGTAAACCCAAAGGAGGCAGGGAAATGCATCAGAACCCCCCTCACAAAGGAGTTAGGGGGGAGGTGAATATTTTAGATGAAAATTATCATATATTTTAATTATGGGGATTTTTCTGTAGGAAATAATTTGCATGCGTCTAATAGTAGGTTTAATAATAATAATAATAATAATAATAATAATAATAATAATAACTAATAATAATATAATAATAAAAATAATAATAAATAATAATAATATAATAATAATAATAAAGGTACGTTTGGTATTCTAAGGGGTATAATAATAATAATAATAATAGTAATAATAATTATAATAATGTAGCTTTGAGTAATTTTAAGAGTATCGAGCGAAGTGCTCACTGGCATGAACAAGGAGGTCATCCTCCTTTCAATGAAGCTCTGAGTATTCCGACTATTGACAAGAGTATCGATGTAACCCATACGATACCCACGCTGGCTTCTAGCGGCTCACAAAATATATTGCTCCGACTGGAGAAAATCAGGTCATAAATAATTTGTCTGTATTAAATAATGTTAGAAATTATAAACTTTATACAATTGTTGATAAAATATCAAAAAGAGTCTTTATTTTAGATAGTGGTAGTGAGATCAATTTACTCCCTATGGATGGAGACAATAATATATCGATTATTGGTCAAATTAAAGCAGCTAATGATACCGTAACTGACATATACTCTCGCGAAATTGTTACAATTGATTTTGGTTTAAAAAGAACTTATGATGTAGAATTTTTAACAACCAGATTACCTATTTGTATTCTTGGAATGCCGTTTTTAAAAAAATTTTCGTTTAATATTAATTTTGAGACAGATGTGTTAACGGATACTCAGAGCAAAGAAGGTATAAATTTATGTAATAACACAATTTGTAGAGATAATGCTTTCCATTCACTCTCTCTCTCAGTTTTCTCATATATATATATAAAGTTTTCTAGTGAACTTTTTAGTGATATACCTATAGTTAATATCCTGGTATTTATATATATATAATATATAGTAATGCTTATTTGCGGAAAATTAATATTCGGAAAAACACTTAAAGCTTGAGAATTTGGGGGAGGGGGGAACGCTGAGTCGAAACTTAAGAATAGAAATGGGGGGATACTTGTGTTCTGCAGGTGGGGAGAGGAGAACTCAGAATTCCAATGCTATTTTGAAGGAAAATATCTTCCCTTTTCCTATAATATAATACCAATAACCTTAACCTCGTAGATATAATCATAAATTATCGCAAAACAAGAGGGAGCTATAAAATTTAGTAAAAGCGAAGATAATATAGAGAGGCGCATAATATACAATGGATTTGCATACAGCGTAATAAAAAAAGTGGGGAGGGGTACGCAATAGAGAGATATATAGATATATATACTTAATTCGTGACGAAAAATGCATGTATTTGCTATGCCGAATATAAATGATATATTTAGTGGGCTTCATGGGACAAAGTATAAGTAACTTGACGTCACGAACGTGTACTATCTTCTGCTTTGAGAGAAGCCGATCACATTATTTTACATAAGTACATGATCGGAATTATATATCTTTTAGACAATTCCGATGGGATTTAAAAAATTCGAGTTTCGTGTTATAGAGATATATAATATATAATGCTCAAGCATCCCCATGGTACCACCGTGGTAACTTAGACGATATTTTGATAGGGACCAAAGATTTATAAGAGGTGGTACTTAAACAAGTATTTGAGAGATTAAATTATTTTAAAATTTGTTTAAATAAAAAAAAATGCGAATTTGGGGTAAAAAGGTTAAGTTACTTAGGTTTTGATTTGACGGAAGAAGGGCTTGCGCCATTGTCTGAAAAAGTTAAGGAAATAATTAATGTTCCTCGCCCGTTAACCATAAAAGAAGTTCGTTCGTTTGTTGGCAGAATTTCCTTTTACCGCCAAAATATACCGTGTTTTACAAATCTAACGTTGCCTTTGTATAGTTATTTGAAGGGAAAGAAAAATAAATAAAAAAATCAGTGGTCTCCCGAGCTGAGAGTCTTTTATAGAATATACAAGCAAGCGATTCGTCCACGCCTCAAAGGACTCAGGTTCCTGATGCTGCGCCTCTCAAAGTGAGCATTTATGCAAAAATAAAGCTTTTATACAGTAATTATGTCGGACCATGAGGAAGCACGCTTTTGTTTGGTTTATGTGGGGTCTTTCAATACAACAGAAAACGATATTTGCAATTCAAATAAGCTTTTATTAGGTTAACAAAATTATTCAAGAAATATGGATCAATTTTAGCGGGAAAGGCATGTGCGTAATCTGTACGTGCTCTCTGCGCGTTTGTAATCAATAAAAATAAATCATGCTAATGATGTACAAAATTATAATGCTAGGGAATTGAGGGAACTCGCTATTTTGAGTACTTTTAATATCACGATGGAGTTAATTACCGAAAATCAAAATGCGTTATTAAAATATTTACTTGCAAATAATATTGCCCAAGATGAGCAGGAGGGAGGAGAAGATGCAGGTCCGACTAGTGTAGTCTGTGATCGCCAAGATATAAGACGGCATGAGCAAATAGGCTGAGAATACTAATAGGTCTGACATTAGGTCTATTAACTTGGTATGCAATGTGTGCCCGATAAGATCCTGTCTTGTGAAATGAAAACAGCAGTCGACTGAAGACCGGCATTATTGGAAATTCGCCAAAAAATACAACAATTTAGTAACCAACGTTTTGATAAAATGCAAAAATATTAGTCTCGCATTTCAAACGAGATTATTGCCCGAATTTCGTGAAGAAATTAGGCATAACACCAACAGTCAAAATACTTTAGTGGATCTGATGCGAAGATGAGAGAAAAACAATTTGAAGTTAATAAACAGAAATTCTTTTATGAACGGAAAGGAGATAGAAATTAATTGTCGATGTTGCGCGTTTTTGTTCTAGAAATTAGTGTGCAGAAGATATATAAATAAAGGACACTCTGGGTGTGAATAAACTACCTTAGCATAAAATATGAATTTGTGTTTCCCCCAGCACATGCATACGAAGAATAACAACACACGTTTATCCGCACGTGCTCAGCATGTCAGAAAAATAAAGCGGTACCGAAGTAACGAAGAAGTTTCAAGCAGTTCATGTTGACATCCTTAAGTTACCTAATGCGAGAGGGTACAAATACCTACTTACGTTAATTGATCGCTACAGTAAATACTTGTTCGCTGTGCCTCTCAAAGAAATAAATTCGGGAGAAATATTGAATGCATTCATTCACGAGCTATTTCCGTTCTGTGGAATTCCTCAGGTAATTATTTCGGACTAGTCGCTTGTTTGAGGAAGTTTGTAGGGCCGTGGGAATGGAGCACCGGACTACGTGTAGCTCAAATCCTAGATGTAATGGCCTCCTGGAGGTAAGTCATAGGAATTTGCTGGCTTGTCTGAGATGTATGTTTAAGAATAAAAAGATGCGAAGCTCTTACTATGGTGTTGTTCACTCTGAGAAAAAGAGAGAGAGAACGGTCTCAGCCGCCGACAACTTGATGTTTGGCCATAAATAGTGGATTAGTTTGATCCTTACTTCGGAGACGCCCCAATAGAATAATGCAATGTTAAAAGCTAGCCGTCTTTTGGCGCAGCCGATAAGAGACCAATTATAAAATCGACCCGTCTTTGGTGCCCAAAGGTTACATGAACGGCAAAATTTGTCGTGGTGGCGGACGACAAACCACAGTTTAAATATAGACAAACTAGCTCATATATATAAAAGTTATAAAAGTTAATAAACAGAACGTACTTATCGAAAAAAAATGGGAAGCCTCATTTAGAAAATTTAAGAAACGTTCGCATATATTATAACTTAGTAGATTTAGAAAGAGAAAATAACACTTAAAAAAAAAAAAAAAAAAAAAAAAAAAAAAAAAAACTAATCCTTTTTCTTTCAGATGGTAAAAACGCCTAAAGTAAAGGTGTTACATAAAAATGATTAAAAAGGGTTGCCTCCAGTAGGAGAGCTATTATTTTAGGTGAATTATCTGTTTTACCTCTCTAACATATAAGTCACTGTCTCTCTATCTAAACTTTTTAAACAAAATTGTCAAAGGGGGTGTTACAGGAGGCAACTACTTAAGATAACATTAATTTCCGTAAACGTATACATAGTATAAAATTTATAAAGGATATATGTAAGTGCTACCAAGATTTCTGGTACACAGATATAAGAAATCTTGTACAAAGCAAGTCCTGTATGCGAAATAACTGTTTCATTCCTTTTTTGTATTATCAAGGTCACCGAGGCGACGCTGTCTCCATCGGAGTGCCACAGGGAGATAAGTCAGTTATGAAATAGATCGGAGAGCGAACACTTTGACACTCTCTCGATCCAAATATTGATACTGTAATTAGAGTCAGATTTGAAGTATTTAATAAAGTAAACATTTAATTTTGATCAATAGTGAAATATCTTAATGTGTGTTCCTGTAAAATAGTCATTGGAAATAATTATTAAAGAAATAATTAAAGAAGCGTTTCGCTATTCCAAAACTATTTTATTATTTGATATATCAAAGTGATTGGAAAGATAATAATTAAGGATCATCTTTGTATATATAAATAATATATATATATATATATATATATATATATATATATATATTAGATATATATAATCATAATATATCATTAAAATTATATACTTATATAATATATATATATATATATATTATCTATAGGGCACTTATCCTATAAAAGGAAGTTACATAAAATGCATAATATAACGCGGAAAATCTGCTCATCAGCCCAGCAGATAATAATATAACTCCAATAGAAACAGTGCTGAAAGTTTCCAAAAGTTGCTTTTTTTTATCATAGTTCTTTTATGTTAATATTTTTTATTGTTCTTTTTATATATTTTTAAGGGCTTCGACGACGGAGGACAGAGGGGGGGACGAAGTCCCCGTCGTCCTCTCCCGCTGAGGGCGAGAGACCCTGACTCTTTCAAATCTTTGCTATTTACTCTTGGGTATTCCTTTTAGGTCAAAAAAAAAAAAAAAAAAAAAACTGTCATTGGCAACCTTGTCGCACTTTTTTGGCTTGAAATATAAAAAATCGATTAGCTGTTCGTTCGATAATATACCTCGGTTAACTACACCTTAAAAGGACAAGTTCCTGACTATTATAAAAATATATATATATTAATAATATATATATATAATATAATATATATATTATATATATATATATATATATATATATATATATAATATATATTCCAATAATAATAGAGATAAATATTTATTTGATAAAATATATAAAATGTATATACAGCATCCGAAAGATATAAGCGATGTACTAGAAAACTAAAAACCAGGGTCACGAAAATTAATATATTTTATGAATCAGCGCTGCCTAGGTTAAATAAAATAGATTCAACCAAAATAGCTTTTTTAAAATTAAAAATTGTTAAAAATCTTGAAAATATTACAGTTTTTTGACAATTATACTACGACTGAGGACGGAAAGTTGCCAATGTTGAAATTTTTTTTTTTTTTAAACGGAAAATACCCACGGGTAAACAAGAATGATGGATAGAGTCGGGGTTTCTCGGCTACCGGGGGACGAGGGGGGAATAGATATCCCCCTTTGTCTCCTCGCTCGAACCCCCAAAAAGCGATATAAAAGAAAAAATAATATTTTCTCCTTTTGCGTAAATAAAGCGGTGTGTGGCAACTTTTTCTCTCTAGACAATTTTCCTTTCATTTGCAAAGAACGTGCACTGAAGAAATTTACTAAAATTAATAAGCAGTAATTAATAAATATTAGATTAAATAATTTTAATTTAATTTTAACTAAAATGCTCTGAATAATAAAATTATACATGCTTTCGTGTAGCTGTTAATAGTTTTCAAGTTACATGCCTGAACTTTTCGGGATGCTGGCCTATATATACCTGTACATATATTTTATAATTAAGGTAGATATTTAGTTTTGTATTTGGAATTAAGTAAAGTTCTTTCTCTTACCGATTATTAATGATTAATTTTTTTTTTATTATTTTTTATTGTTTGGTCAATTTGGATCAACTGGTTCAATTTAAATAAATTGAACCGTTTTGGGCGGAGTGTACAAAAAACTGCGTAGTTTTTCTATTTTTGCGAGCCTTTAACAATCAGTTATATTTCCTTCTGCCAAATAGTGAAAATAATCGTTCTTAAGAATTTATATAAGCCAACTCTAATAAAAGTGGAAGTAAATGAGTCCTTCTTGAATATATTAATCTATTTATGAACTTTAGTTAAGTTTTTACTATTAATTATTATTTCTCAGTTTTAATCAATTTAAATTGAAGAAGAGATAAAGGTTCTGGCAAAATTATTCCTTCTAATCCAATGGCTTTCCCTTTCAAAGAAAAGCCTTAAGGTAAGGAAATTTCAACTGAGAAAAGAAACCCCCCCAAAACTGGCACTTTTTTATCGACTACAGAAAAAAAATCCTACGAACAGAAGGCGATCTCAATTATACTTTAGAAACAAGGCCTATAATATCCAACGCTGGTGTAAATCGGGCTGGCAAATAATTATCAACTATTCTTTAAAAAGGATAACATATTGTTTTTCTATATAAGTTAATCCCATGTAACATGTGGTAACCAACCGATACGCCACCACTGGCCAGAGCACGATTGATTCACCTAAAGCCACTGTACCTACCACATGTCGTCCATAGAGTAGGGTCATCGCGCGGGGCGGCGGCCGCCGGGGCCGGGGCTTTCAATCCCACACAATCTAATCTAAATAGCTCCAGATCTTGCTCTAGAAGTTCATGTGATTGATGCTTACTATATACTTATAGTAAGCCAGGATTACAAAACTGCAGTGCGTATTATAGTTGTATATACATAGTATAGTTATTAATATATATATATGATATATATCCATAATAAGCTATTAAATATATATGTATATAATATATTATTATATTACTATATATATTATTATATTAGATAATATATATAAATATAGTATAATATATTTATATTAATATGATATACAATAAATCTATATATATAAGTATATATATATTATCTAATTATAAGATATTATATATATGTATATTATATAATATTTATATATATATTACTATAATATATCTATATATATAAATATTATATATAGTTATGTATGTATATCTATATAACATATTACTATATTATATCTTATATATATACGTATATTTATATATATATAGCATGATATCTTATATATATATATATATATATATTGTATAATAATACTACCTAGATGTTTCGGTATATAACCCAAGTTTCGTTGCAAGAATAGATCTATTCCCTCCCAACAGATATTAATATATTATATTAATAAGTCATGAACTTAGTGGTATTATAATATATATATATTATATTAATATGTATATAGTTATATATTTATAATATATATATATATATTAATAATCGTTATATATATATATTATATATTAGTAACGTTCCTGAATAAATATGTGTAGTATAGTATATATATATATATATTATATTATATATATAGATAGTGGATAATAATATATTATATATAATATATATGTTACTGAGTATATATATAGTTATATTTATATATTTATATATTATATTATATATCAATATATATGATAGTATATATATATATATATTATAGTTAAATATGTATATGTAAATATAAAGTATATATATAATATATAGGTTTAGTATATATATATATAATAATATATATATATATAGATCTTCTAGTATAATATATATATTATATAATACAATATATATAGTATATATAGTATTATATAGTAATATATAGGTATTTATTATTTATGTAACCTGCTTATTTTTCCCACAAGATTTTAGTCTAGTATCTTATAAAATTGTAAATATATATATATTATATATATATATATATTAATATACTATATAATATTAGTTTGTTTTTTATTTATATATAGATAAAATAGTTAAACTATATATATATATATGATTTATTGACCCTTGGATAAAATCAATGATATGATCGTATGATATTATAATAATTTTATATTATATTATTGATTGTATGATAATGATAATGAACAAATTGTACCTTGCTTACGAAAGCCTTAGGAGATTCGCTCTATAATAATTACTGTTCTTTATAAATGGCTTCTATCTATATACATCATATGTACTTTATTAGTGACTGATAGAGACTAACTCAAATAGCGTTCATTTTTAAGGGATTGTTTAGGTGGTATTAGTAGGTTGTTATTGATATTACTATGTTGTATAATATTGTATGTTATTTTGATTGATTAATTGATTATATTTATTTATTTGGTATAGTATTCATTATGTGTTTGTTATGTAAGTAGTGTAGTTTAGTTTGATAGGATGTTATGTATATATAGAGTTGGCTTTATTTAAGGATTATATTATATATGTAGTATAGTAGTATTTTTATAATTATATATTATTTATTATATGTGTTTGGAATTAGGTATATAGTTATAGTCTTGAATATGAAGTATATTGTAATATTATATTATATATTTATAGTATTATCTTATCGTATAAATAAAATAAATATGTTAGTTATATATAAAGTTAGTATTATATATATAATATATAGTGTATACTGTGTATAAATAAAGTTATTATGTTAGACTTAGTGTATATATTAGGTAGTGCTGCGTTATAGTTATATTTATATTTATATATATTATATATATATATAGATTATATATATAGTATGATTATAAATATTAGTTATATAATAGTAATAATATCTGATAGTGTTAAAGCGTGTGTGTAAGAATATATAGTGATATTATTTAGTATAGCTATTTGGTTTTATATATGTAGCGTGTTGAGGTTAGTTTGGATTATCTAATTGAATGATGATTATGATTTATAATATAAGTATATAACTATATAGTATTATACTAGTATGTAATTTCTATATCCAATCATGTTTTCGTTTTATATATTCGTTATATATATGTTAGGTAGTCTATAGTATATATGATATAGCATATATATTAAATATATTATATAGTATATTGAGTGTTGTATTTTTTAATACATAATCTATATATATATATATATATATATATATTTTTATATATATTATATATAATTTTTATAGGTATATATGATATCATAATTAATTCGATATTCATGAAATCTATATATTAGGTGATCTATAGTTATATATAGTATATATTATAGTATTTTATTTATTTATCGTTATATATTATGTTGGGTTATTATTATTACTATATATATTGTATATATTATTAGTATATAGTTATTAATATGGTGGTAATACATTAAATAATATATAGTATTATATATATGTGTATGGTTTGTGAGTTATATATATAGTAGTATATATATATAATATAGATATCGTATATATATACGTATATTAATATATATATATCATACTAGTATATATATATATTATATTAATATAGTATATTAATACTTTTTATCTATATAATATATAGTTATATTATATATACTATAATATATAATATATATATACTATATATAGTAATATATATAGTGTATATTATATATAATTATATATAGTTTATATTGATGAATATATATATATATTATATATCTTTGAATACACATATATGTACAGTATAGAAACAAATACTATGCATTGATAATGAACCGAACACACAGTAAGGTATTAATCATTAATTAACAATGAGTGCCTTTATTACATAATATTGCAAAACTTATCACTATATATAACTTTGATGGCAAGAATTTAATTATCTAAATTAACTTAGCATATATATTTTAATTATATTATTATTTATAGTAGGTATATATGAGTATACTATTATGTATATATATATAGTTATAGTATAGTATATATTTTAATAATATTTATATATTATATATTGTATTAGTTAATATATATTACTAGGTATGTATATTATATATTGTATACTATAATGTTAGTATTTTATATTATATAGATTAGATTTATGCTCTTAGTATGTAGATTGTATATGCATAATAAATATAATGTCCTGATATATTTATATATATATGATATTTATATATTAAAATATGTAGTATATATATCTATATATATATATGTAATATATCAACAACCTACTATATCTATGTATATTATACGGTATTTATTGTAATAAAGTAATATATATATAATATATATATATATAATATTAATGTATATATAGTATAATTATATAGTGAGTTCCTGAAATACAGGGTGGAAAAAAAACCAGGGTTTTAAATCAACAATCGATTCTGTTTCAGGGGTTGTTTACTATTTTATGTATTTTAATGTAGGTTTTTTTTTTGGTTTTGTATTTCTTAAGTTTTACCCCTCGCAGATCAATCACTGGAAACTGTTATTCATATGTGCTAACACATATTAAAAAATTTCCTTAATAAATTTTTTAAGAATGTCTTAAAATTTCAAAAATTTTGGCTTCTAAAGCCTTAAAGTGATATATAAAATTTTTATTATTTTTCAAATTAAACTTTAACCTCATTAAAGTAAAAAATAAAAGTGTATTATTTATATGGGTATATATGATAATCCTCTATCTGAAAAAAAGTGTTTTAATCTCTATGATTTGTTACTTGCGAATGAAAAGAGGATTATGTGATGATTTGCGAGTGAGCAGCCAAAGAATATGTAGATTAAGTGGGCCTCATAATGGTCGGAATATGACGAGAATGTCCCCTCTTTAATATTTGAGACCTCTTCTATAAGGATGACAGATAATGAGAAATAAACAAAAGAAACATCCGCTGCGCTATTTCGAATGCACCCTACATTCTATCCAAAATCCCACTACTCCACGAATATGAGTTTGTAGTTACTGATAACTTTTGAAATGTGGCTATCAATGGTAGATAAAGTGGATTCGCCAAGAGCTGTTCGAATAAAGAAACAATGTTTTAACATCGTTAAATTTAATTAAGCTTATAATATATACTATGTATATTATATATATATAGGAGTTTTATTAAATCCCTGAGCGAAGTCCAATCCAATTGGGATATTATTATATTTATTATTAAGTATATATATTACTATTAGTCTATAGAGGAGGAGTTGATTATGTAGTGTCATATCTACTAGTACTTTGAGTATAGAAATATATGTTGTCTATATATATATATATATAATAGTGAGTATGTGTGAGTGGAGTAGATGGAGATAATGTATCATATATATAATAGGAGTATATATATATCATATATATTACTAGTATATATTAAGATAATATATATCATATATATATCTATATATATACCATAGTATATATTTATATATATAGTATAATATATAATAAATAGATATTATATATACTATATATACAACTATATATAATATAATATATATATATACATATATATAATGATATAAATATATATGATACTATGTAAATATATACATATATATATAGTATATATATATAGTATATATATATATTATAATATTATACTAATCTATATATATATATATCTATATATACATATATATATTTGATTTTATATCTAAATAATATATAAAATTATATATTTATATATTATATATACTTATATTATTATATTATATATAGTATATATATGTTATATTTTGATATATATGTAGTAATATTAAGATCATTCTGCACATGATAATTATATTTAATATCTATATATATATCTATGTCTCAGTCTACTTGCCTCGATTGAAATATAGTAGAAAATAGCCATCAGTCAAAGGCTGCGAAGGAAAACGTTAACTAGGATTATTGTTTTTCTATAAATATTTTATGTGGATGGTTTTTTATGGTTTAAAGAATTGTGTTTTTGATTGTCTAGGAACCAAATGGTTGTAAAACCATAACAGCGCCCCCACTAAATATAGTGACGTTGTGAGTTAGTATGTATTGGGAGTATATGATATATAACATATTATACTTTGTATTGGTAGTAGTATATAGATATATATATTGTATAGTATATATTATGATGTTCTAGCTAGGTGCTATTTTTTTCTTACATATATTATATATATATATTATTTTCGTCTTATATATGTATATAAAAATTATATATAGTATAATATATTATTATATAATATACTATATATTATATAATAATATAGTATATACTATATAAAGTATATATATACTATGTACTTATTGATTATTATATACGGTGATATTTATAATTTATATGTAATTATCTACTCGCGTAGCGGAATATATCTAATTATACTAATTAATAGTTTAGCTAGTTGATATATAGTAGCAGTTAGTATAATTCGGGGATAATAATATAATTTATATAGTATATATATTAGTGATAATGTATTTATTATGTATATATAGTATTTACTGTTTTTATTATATAGTATGTATGTACTACATCATTTATATTACTGTTTTTATAGTGTGATGAATATTTGTGATTAGTATTGGGTATTAGTATATTATATATTATTTATATTATTTATAATATTTCATTTATTAATCCATCTCATATTGATTTATTATTATTATATGATGATTATTATTAGTGGATTATTATTGGGGTTATTATTATTTATTATTTATTTTAATGTATTAAATTATTATTATGTATTATTATTGATTATTATCTATTGATTAGTATTTTATTATATTTATCCATATTAATCATTATTATTATTATTATTATTATTTATTGATTTATATGATTGCTTTGGATTCAATAAGTATTATTTATTTCATATTCATTATTGATGTTAATCTAATTTGTGTCAGTTATCTATTCCTATATATATATATGAAATAATTTAATTATTATTTATTTGAAGTAATTATTATTATTTATTATTAGTTATTATTATTATTATTATTATATTATTATTATTAATTGACTATTATTATTATTAATTATTAATTATTATTATTATTATTTGAATTATTATCATTGTTATTGTTTTTTAGTTACATTAGTTATTATTATAGATTATTATTAATTATTATGTTATTCATTTTATTATTGATCTATTATTATTATTTTATTATTAATTATTAGTAGATTATATATTTTATTATTATTTATTATTATTGTTCAATTATTGTTAGTTATTATTTTTTATTATTTTATTATTATTATTATTATATGTATTATTATACTTTAATATATATTAATATATAATAATAATTAGTTTCAGTTTATACTACATTGAGTATGTGTCCATATTTTCTGCATTTATGAAATTTTTATTATTATTATTAATTATTATTATAATATTATTATTATTATTATTATATTATGATTTATGTACTATTATAATTAGTATATTCTAATATGATTATTTGATATTATTCATTTATATTCCATTAATTTATATTATTATTGTTATTAGTATTTATTATTATTATTATTATGTATTATTATGATTTTTAATTATTATTTATTATTCATAATTATTATCTATTATTATTATTATTAATAATTAATTATTATTATTATATTTTATTATTATTATTTATTAGGCAATTCTCGATTATTATGGGGTTTGTAGCATTGTTATTATTATTGTCTTGTTATGTATTATGTATTTGATTATGTATTTTTATTATTGATTATTATTGATTAAGTCATTATTGATTATTATTATTATTATTATTATTATCTATTGTATTATTGATTATATTATATTCTATTGATTAGTGCATACTGAGTACAACTCATAATTATATTATTATTCTATTTTTATTATTATTATTTATGTAAATTATTATTTGATTATTATGTTAATTGTATATAGTTTACTTGTACATCGTCGCTACACGAATCCTTTATGTGTGATGATCTCGCATCTATGTCACGTGTGTATTATACAGAGTCTTAATGGAATATTATTATTATTATGATTGTATTGTCTTATTAATTAATTATTAGTTATTATTTATATTATTTTATTATTATTAATTGATATTATTATTATTATTATATTATTGATGATATTAATAGAATAAAGCCCTTTATATTAGTTTAGTTATTATTATTATTATTATCATTTATTGATTATTATAATATTATTGTTTAATATTATTATTATTATTATATTATATTATTGATTCATATTAATTATTAAATTTTATCAAACTATCTGATTATATTTATTATGGGTTATTGCATTTATTATATTTAGTTATTATTATTAATTATTATTCTGATTAGTTATTATGATTATTATTGATTGATTAATTATTGATTAAATTATTATTTTTATTTTATTATTACTATTATATATTATATGATTATTATTGTGATTATCTAATGTTGCACCACAAATGAGTCATCTTCGCATATTATTGTTCACAGAGTATTGCCCTTATGCGATTATTAGTAATTATATTATCTAGTTATTTAATTATTATGATTGATTTAATTATTTAATAGTTATTATTCAATATTATTATTTATTATATTGTATTATTATTAATTATTATTATGCTATTATTATTATTATTCTTATTCTTTATTATTATGTATTATTAATATTTAATAGTATTATTATTATATTATTATTTATTATTATTATTATTATTATCTATTTATTATATTATTGATTCAATTATTATGTATTTATTATTTATATTATTCCAATCATTATAATCATATTTTATAATATTTATGCTATTATGCTTGATTTATCATTTAATTTATATTATTTATTATTGTATTATTATTATCTACTTATATTTATTATTATTTATTATATTAAATGGTATGAAAATGTTTTTTTTACTGATTATTTATTATTATTAGTTATTATTATAATTATGCTTTATTATTATTATTTATATTATTATTATTATATTATTATTATATCTTATTGATTATTTTATTATTATTATTATTAATTATTTCATTACTATTATTATTTATTATTATTTATATTATTTTATTGATTGCTATTATTATTATTAATTTTGAAGGTCCTTCAAATTTTTTTTTCAATTATTATTATTTAATTATTATATAAATTATTATAGTTTATTTTTTTATTATTAGTGATTATTATTATGCTCATGGATTATTATTTATTAATTATTGATTATTTCATTTATTGATTATATTATCGATGTATTTAATGTATTATTTGATGTATGTAATTATTTATTATTTATTATTATTCTAGTAGATTATTATTGGATTATTTATTATTTATTAATTATTTATTAGGTATTATTATTTATTATTATTATTATTATTATGTCGATATTACATATATTATTGATTATTTATTCGATTATGTATTATTATTACATATATTCGTATTATTGATCTATTATTATTTATTTATGATATTTATATTTTAATTTTTATTAATTTATCCACATTGTTTGATTGCTAGTGAGAATTATATATTTATTATCATTATCATGTACAAAGGACCCATAATTTTGATTAGCCAAGTTCAAAGGATTTGAGATCACTATTATTAATCATCCGAGAGATCATATATTAGTCGTATCTGAGATGGTATTTATGCTCATTTTTATATTATTATTATTATTGATTTAGTTATTATTATTATTTATTATATTTATTATTTATTATTATTAATTAATTGAATTAATATTATTTTTTGATAGATATTATTAATTATTATTTATTATATTATTATCTATATCAAGTATCTTATTTTCATTATGCCTGTGATTATTATTATTATTATTAATTATATTATTAATTAGTATTATTATTAGATATCATTATCAATTATTATTTATTATTATTATTATTATGTATTATGTAATTATATTTATTATTTATTATGTATTTATCTTATTATTATTATTATTTATTATTATTATTATTATTATTATTATTCATTAACTTATTATGATTATTATTATTATTATTATATTAATATTATTATTATTATTATTATATTAGTTATTATTATTATTATCTATTATCTATTATTATTATTATTATTATTATTGATATTCATTATTTATTATGATTATTAAATTGATTATTATTATTATCATAATTATCATATAATTAATTATTATTTATTATTATTGATTATATCATTATATATTATTATTATTATTAATATAATTTTTATTTGTTTAATTCAATAATATTATTATTTATTAGTTTATTATTATTATTATTGATTATTATTTATATGTTTATTATATATATTCGATTATTATTATTATTATATTCAGTATTTATAGTCCATTATTATGTATATATTATTCCATATTATTTATTATTATATTTGTAATTATTATTATTATTTGAATATTATTTTCAATTACAATTTCGCTTCTACTTCTGCAGGTTTATAAAAAAAACGTGCGGCTTAAAGTCAATTTTGTCTTGATCAATTACAACGAACAGTGTCTGAAAAAAATTCGTAATGAGTTTTTATAGTTCTTGATAAAATTTAACCTTGAAATCGTCTCTCTCTCTCTTCGTCGCTCTCTCTCTCATCTCTCTTTTATCCCTCTAATGTTCCTTCTTTCTCATCCTCTTGCTTTCTCTCTCTCTCATTCGTTTCAAACTCTCTGTAAAAAGTTCTTAATTTTGATCTTTTACTTGTTGTATATTATTGTTTATTTTAATCAATGAAATACATACTTAAGTCTTTTTATTCCTTAAAATTCAGAACTACTGTGTTTCGTCCGACACCTGCCTCATAACAATGTCCATATTTATATAATATGAGTATTATTTATATAGATATATGGCGTATATATATATATATATCCTATACTATATATTATATAAATATTTAATTAGATATATATATACTATTATATATATATAATATATATATATATAATATACTTAATGATATATATGATATATATATATATATACTATATTATTCGTATATATTATATATATATTATATCATCTATATATATATTATTATGTATATGTAGTATATAACTAAATATATATATAGTTATTACTATATTATAATATATCATATATATATCATAATATATCTATTAATATAATATATATGAAATTCTGTCTTAGTTATATGTGGTGTTGGATATTCTTGAGGATTACAACAAATAAATAGAGGGAATAAAATCAAAATATTAAATTTGATAACGTATAATGCTATAAAGAGAACATTACAAAGGCATAAACATTTTCAAACAGGATCTGATGTTCTTTTTTATGATAAAATATGCAAAGTAAGAAAACTAAAATTGAAACATATTAAAATTAGCAAGATATATAAATATCATATTTATGTGCAACCCATGATTTGCCAATTAGTTGGCAGTTATCGAATCGGTGATTTTCATGATTTGATTCATTTTCAAGCTGAAGCTGGGATGCTGTTTTTCAAGAACATTGTATATAATTCATCGAAAAATGCAAAATATATTTCCTAAAATATGAACATTTACTTCGATATGATTTCTGGTCTAAGTCTGGGTACGTTCTGTTTAGAGGTTAGGGGCAGAGTGGATTATGCCGATTTGGAGATTGTGATTTATTGCTAGGAATTAACGGGCTAGAAAAATCCAATGTCAAGTTTGTTGCCATATCAGCGCATGGATATTTCAAAATCCACGATTGAAGAAGTGTTAGTGTTTTTGTTAAGATGAGGTTTAAATAATCTTTTAAATTGAAAAGTATTAGTACTTTATTCTCTTCCTTTTGTTTTTTTGTTTGTGGCGCCTCTTTTCCTATAATTGATACAAAAATAGAATTTGTTATTATTGTTTGATATTTAAGTAGCTTTAGGTTCCATACATTCTATCCCATGATATTTTACATAATTAATTTGGACTTTTTTTTTAATATTTTTTTATTTTCAATTTTAAGAATTTAAGGCTAAATATTATTTAAATAATAAAGTAAATTGCTTTTTAATTATTGTTATATTAATTAGTTTGAGAGTTCTTTTTCATACGTGAAGGTTATGAATAAGGGATTAATATTCTGTGTAACTTGAAGTTGATGCGAAAGTTTGCATTATTTGAATTGTAGAATTTTCGACTTGTGATATTTAATTTTATTATAATACATAAATTTAATTAAAAAAAAGCATTGACAATCAGAACATCTTTTAGCGAGAAAGAAATTCTTTCACTTACAGTTATCCAGTTCAAAGAGAAATTTCATACAATAATTTAATAAATAAAAAAAAAGCAATCAAGCATAATTAAGGAGCTTCACACCCCAAGTAATTTACCATTTTGGATTTATACGGTATTTTTAGAATTTTTTCATCTATATTAGTGATGAGAGTACATTATACATATTATATATATATATGTATATATATATATATAAGATCAAATAGTATAATTATAGAGTTAGGTTGCTATTGTCGACAGATAATATACTAGTATTATATAATAACATATAATATATATAGAATATATATTAATATACTATACTATTCTTTAACTTTAACTTGCTTAATTTAGTTTCTTTCTTCTAAAAAAGTGGCAAAATTCTTAAATTTTATAGCTATCTGGCAACACGTCCTCATTGTTTGAGATGCGCTAAGTAATCCTTATATATATATATATTATATATATAATATATACTATACATGTATATTAAAGTAAAATATACTGATATAATATATATAATAATTCGTATATAGAGCATAATAACTACATATAACTATTAATATATATAGAGGAGAAGAGGGAGAGGGAGAGGGAGTTTCAAAATTCATTTTTTCAAATTTATTGTGAATACATATATGGTGAACGAAAATTTCGTACCCCTGAATTTTCGTATTTTTTCGCTCGACACGCAAGGTAGACGCCTGCCTGTCCTATAATATTATTATAGTGATAAATATGAAGATCTATGTACTCCCATATCTTAGAGATTTTACCCTCTTAAGAACAGAGTAAGGAGAGAAAATTTCCAAATGCAATTAATTTTATAATTTGTCTTTAATTATTCAAACAGTATCTGCTTTGTCTTTAAATTTATTTTATAAATCAGTGTTCTTTTTTTCACTTTCAAAATAAAGATTGTTAATAATTTATTTTAAACTTTCCATTAAATTTATTAAAAGACTTCGTTTCACCAATTACGGCTACCTCCCTGCCTCCCAACTGTATACGCCCCTGTATATAAATATACATCATATTATTATAATATATATATATATATATATATATTATATAGTAATATATATATATCTAGTATATATAATATATATTGGATATATATATATATAATATAAGGCAAATAATAAATACTTGGAAAAATAGACATATTGCAAATTTGTTTTTTTATGGAAAATAAACTTGGCTATGTCGGTATGGAAAGCGAAAAAGCAATTTATCTTTTTTAGCAGTTATTCAATTTTCTTCAATTAAGAAAGAGATTTAATAGGTAGGCTCTAATTACGAGATATACATTTTGCCATTACAGGAGTATACTGACTTTATATTTACATGTTTTATAACAACTTGTTTTGGGTGCTAAAATTAATTATAATTAGATTAGTAAGCCATAGTACACTATACACCTTAATTATCTGCTAAAGTGTATCTTGTGTATCTCTGTCATAAAGAATAAAATTTATTATATACTATATAATATATATATAGATATATATATATATATAAGTATATATATTATATACTATACTATTTTGTATGTACGACTTTTAAAGTATACTATATATAATAGTATATATATATTATATTATACTTAATAGCTTGATATATATATGTTATTAATAATATGTATAGTAGTATATATATATGTATAGTATATAATATATCAGTTATATCTATATAAATAATTATTCAGTATACATTATATATACTATGTCGTACTACTATATTGATATATATATTATGTATACTGCGTATATATTATTATATATGTAGTATATTGAATATGATATATTTATTATTATATTATATTATATGTACTATATTATAGTTATTATTATTATTATATTCATTCTTCCGCAATATATAGTTGGTAAAATCAGTGTAAGTGTCGGATGGCAGAAAGTAATGTAATACTCCTGCTACCGTTCATGGGAAGGGGGAAGAGTTGAATAGCAGAAGGGGTTCCCAGCCCCCAAGACCCATGCGAAGATAATCTTCATACTGACCAACACTGCGTCGAAGCCTCCAACAATAGACCAGGAATCAGTTGGTATAGGTTTTTTTTCTTTAAATTTTTAAACTCCAACACTTGTTTTTGAACTCATTTATATAAAAGAACTGACATAAAAAATTCTGCTCTTTCCTCACATAGATCTAGTCTCCATTTCAGTTTCATCCTAAACTTTAAAATAACTTATCTTTGAACTGAGTGAGCATATGAAATATTTTCTACTCCTCTGTCTTGATTTCGTTTTAAAATAAAGTTTAATAATATTGTTTTGAATTATAACTTCTTTTTTTTTCAATTTCTTATTAATGATTCAATAAAATTTTTACATAATATTTTTATGTAGATTGTTGATAACAATGGCATAGTCAGCTTTCTAAAATAAATATTCTGCCTTAATACTCTATTTGCCCAGTGTGCCCCTGACGCCGAGTGTTGGCGGGAGGACCGTCGAGGTTTAGGTGTACAACAGACAGGCGCCTTCGCTTACTCAAATGGAATGCCTAAAGCTTTTCAGAGGTATAGAATGATTGGGTTCCTTTTAGCCATCGTGTTCTCCGACCATCCCCCTCCGGTAATGAAACAGTCCCCTGCCTCCTCTGTTCCCAACTCCTCCCACACCTGTCTTCGAGCGCCTGCCCCACTAAGCAATAAATACTATGGTACTACAGGCTGTACAGACATATATACAGAAACAATGTTTATCTGCTTAACGAGTATACACCAAAGTGTATGACAGCCGGTCATTGTCGGAGCCCGACTATTGGACGAGAGATACACAGTGCTGCGCCCGAGTGAGCTCCGTGAAGGGTGTAATGCAGTCGGAGGAACCCAGCCGCGACACCAAAGACCAAAGAGCGGGGTTCCCGGAGACCCATCCCGGAGGGGGGAATTAGTCCCCCCGTCGTCCACCGGGAGGCCGAGAGAACCACCGATCCTGCCATCATTTGCCGGTTTACCTCTATGTATCG
>JABUQX010019852.1:0-50000 GCA_015478945.1 Trachelipus rathkii
TTTCTGCTAAACCCATGACCTACCCTTAAGAGGCATAGGTCTGCATGAGGAAATTTGTGAAGACCTGATTAAACTTCGAATAGAAAGTGGTGATGTGGAAGATGAAAGAACATATTCAAGGACAGAGAAATACCATCTGGACGTCTCCGATGATTCAAAATGAATCTAGATCAGATGTGTAGTGTGTGCGCAGATATTATGTCATAAATAGATAATCATAATATGGTAGCCGAACTCGCAATCTTTTATTGTATCTACTCACCATATTGGCAAGATGAAACATGCGGATTTGCCAGCGCAACGAACAATTATCTAATAGAATCCAATAATAGGTTTTATAATTACTTATATCAAGAAATTAATAGTGCAGAGAGTATTTCGAGATATATAGAGTGTACTGAGGGTATTCTTGAAGTTCTTGAGAAAGAGACTATGCTTGCTAACGCATTTTAAAAACAGATTCTGAAAGATACTCTGATATTTGTATTTTAGAAAACGCGCTTTCGCACGGGCCACGCAGATAAATACTCGCCTGCTGGTTCCACGAAGTAAAAGATAAATACAGCTCGCGCCAGCAATTGGCAGATACAAGTAAGGTTCCAAAAAATGAAAAAAGATTATATTATTATACCATACTTGTGCTAAAGCCGATAGTGCATTTAATTTGTCTTTATATCAGGAGCAACGTAGAACATTAGCTCATCCGGAGATAAGTTTGAAATCCACTTAATTTCCCCAATTAAAAGACTCAACACTTTATCAGAGACTATAATACCTCAACAAGAAAAATTATCATATCAAACTCGTATCTTATAGATAAAAGCCGTGTGTGGAAAGAGAAGATATTTATAAGTCATATGCTCATTTTCCATATCAAAATATGATAAAAATTGTTGTGCAACATCAAACAAGAAAAACAGCTATTCTATTATATTGTTATTGTTCGGCAACAAGACCCAATTTATTATTACCTCTTCCGTATTAACCAAATATTTTGTTTAACCTCCTCGCTAAACATTATTCAAAACAAAATATTTTACACCAGCTTAAGCAGTACTATCCGACACGATAGACACTATCAAATAGAAAGTTATTGTAAGGTCTGTCCAAAGCACCCAACTCGCTAAACATAGCATGTATCAATATATGTCTGAGATATAAATCATGCTCTTATCCAGCACACACTGTTTTCTATATGATGAGTTCTTAGTAACACTTGCCACCACTAGAAAGTACAATCTGACCAACATAAGAAAATCATGCTGCTGAATAGGTCTTGCGAATATTTGAAGTGTTTTGCATTTGTACTTTATTTTGACTCACTTTCATCAGTCAAGGAGACGAGATTAATATTCAGAGAAACACTCCGTTATGGTGGTTTCATCTTTTTCAATTGCATCCGTTTTCTATGTTAGCGTGTTACCACAGAGAAGCGTGTCTATTGCGAAATGAGATAAAGTAAAGTTTTTACGAGATATATATTTACTGATCTTTGATGTCAATAAAATTGAATTATATCTCTTTTTTTTTGTATATCTCAATATTTGAAGTGTTTTGATTTGTTTTCCTTTATACAAAATGTTTAGATATTATTGGAGAGATGCGCACAAGACATAGGATCTTAATTTCAGTTCGTCAACAAAATTTCTCTAACTAGCCTCTACTTTCTTTAAATTAAACCCTGTCTATTAATCTGACAATTTGAGAGTTTGCTACTCATGTGTTTCTAATATATCTAGAACCATTGGAAAGGATCTTTACTATGACTACTCTCTGAAGGTTACAGAAAACAATATTGACTAGAGAAAGCAGGCTTCAACTCGCAGAAACCTTTCCTAAAAACACAATGTAGGATAAAGATATTTAACCAAATAAAACAAATAATTGCTGATCATAAAATGAGAAAGTACAGAATTTAGTAGCATTCAATTTCAAGTGTTGTGTAAAGGCTAAAAGATTCATACAAGTTATATAAATGGTTTGTGTACTCTCTTTCACATACAATTCAGTACTACCAAGTACTAGACAACACCACACATACATATACTTTCATGTTTATCTCAAATTATTTCGATAAATTTTTTATGTTCTATTCAACTAACCTCATAGACGAAAATTATTTATAATTAGAGATGTTTGCAAAGTGTATTTTAATTGAATTTAATAACGAAGTAACTTTTTTAGTACTGTGATATAACCCAATAAGGTCAAATCTTGCGTACACACACACAACCACACACACACACACACAATCACACACACACACACCATATATATATCCAAGCAGGGTAAGAATAAATTGTATATAGATTTATTAATTATATATGATATGTATATATATATCATATATAGTATATATATAAAAAGTATAACATAATATATATTATATATAAATATATAGCGCGAAAGTAATATACTCATATAGTATTTCCTCTAGACATATATATATTTAATCCATATATATTATATAATAAGTATAAGTGATATTTGGTTTAAAGACCTTTAGCGTACACAAACTATCTAATAAACGAATCTCATACTCTCTATAAATACTCTACATAGGAACACGGCAAACATGAATATAACAATTGTATGGAATCTCTGGCAAGATTTTTATGTATGAATAGCATGAATACTGTTTAATAATAAAAGAAAAAAAAAAAAAAATTTCAAAGAACAATTAAATCATCAGAGATCTAGAGAATGCTACTACGCGAAAGAACAACTAATACACATTAATTTCGGAATCCTGTAAAATATAGTTTAAGGAAACCATAGTAAATATAAAATAAATTGTAAGTAAGAGAGAAATTTTTTTAGGAATTCTGGTATATTTTTTTTTAGGAGCAGGGTGACAATAATATATATATATATTAATTATAACTTATTTGTAAAAGGTATTACACGGACAATGTAGGGGCATCGAGCGCGGGACAGGGAGGTTTTTTCCATACCCGGGGGAGCGGGCGGAGGAACCCCCGCGAACACCCAAATACCAAAGAGGGGGGTTCCGGAGACCTCCCGGAGGGGGGGAATTAGCCTACCCCGTAGTTCCCCGGAGGCCGAGAGACCCGACTCCTGCCATCGTGCGGGGTATACCCTATGGGGTATTCTTTAGTAAAAAAAAAAGCAATTTAATAGAAAGCTATTTATTTTAACGAGTAACCAATAAACGGTCTCTAATTGGTATGATTATCAATATTACTATAATTATTACAATAATTATAAATGATATCGTACTATTGTTTTTGTAACTTTTCCAATGTAAAATTTTAGCCAATAATTTAATATGTATACCATATTTTGCTGTAGCGATTCAAATTTTACATTGAGAATAATTTATATTATTTTTTTTTTTTATTTTTTTTATTTTTTTTACATTTTTCCGCCCTATAAATTGGCCACAGCATCTCCAGCATGTATTTCTTTTTCCCTGTGCTATTGAGCTCACATGATATTTTAATGAGAATACTGCGATTGATGATCTAGTGTATGTCGCTCAAAAAATAATATAATTATTCAAAAATACTAAACATTTATATATCTATAACACTCGTATATAGGACTTATTGATTTAATATTTTACAGATGTAGTAATATGTACCAATTATTATAATTTGACCACAAAAATCCTTTCGTTTCGTACCACGATTAGCAGGATTTTTGACAAAATTTAAACATTATCGGACTTAGTTTAACTATATATATATAATATATAATATATATATATATATATATATATATATATAATCATATATAATATTAATTATATCCATAAAAGTATAAACATAGCTTATTGTAATATAAATTTGTATACTATATCGAAGAATCACTCATTATAAATAATATACTATGTTAAGTAATTTACCCTTATTATACCTAAAGTAATACAACATTTACTAAGAAAAAAAATAATAAATAATACACTACTGCTACGCAACTTATATTTCAGGAGGAATGGCCATTTAATGTTTGCATGAGCAACCATCTTGACAAAGCGATTATTACGAAAATTGCAAAAGTTGGGTGTATTAATAATTTAGTAATAGATCTGTATATCGTATACCAAAGCTATATAACAGTCATATATTACTAACAATCCGTAAAAGATATTAACTAATTAAGTATTCTCACACAACAACTAATTATTTCTAACTCACAACCATATTTGCCCCTAAATACGAAATCTGCTATGCCCATGTAATACACTATATATTCTTAGAACTTGATTTATTTCTAGTATAGAGGTATAATGTATGATAATTACCCTAATTATTATAATTAGTTATTAGATATATATATAATACACCTATATATATATATAACTATATATAAAACAATTATATATATATATTTTTTAATAAACATTATATCTATAACTTTGTCTAACCTCCAATGACCATTGTTATTCTTGATAGAGCAGATTATATCAGTATATTAGTTAATATCTTAAAAAATCTCTATACCTCCTTCACTATTATATAATAATACTATACTCAAAATCCCTAAGTGGGTTTTCGACACACATTACCCTCACTTAATACGGGACTTATGTAAAAATTAAATCTAAAATAAAAGTCCGATTTAACACTACACTATAATAAGTATTTAACAAAAAATAAAATTGTTTCTATTACAGTTGTCTAAACTATTAATACTAATAAACTATCTTCTTTTCACTAGCAATCCGCATACAATCTCTCTTTTACTCAAATTGTTTGTGTAGTTTCGGAGATGAGAATTGAGCTCAATTATTATTTAATTATAATTTCTGAATAGTAAAATATTATAATAATCACAAAAAATTATAATATAAAATATTATTCAAAAATATATTGACTATAAATATTAAATTGAGTAGGACAGATTACTATATATATAGTTCTAATATCAGTACCAATGTATTTTGACACCAATTTTACAATATACCAACTTCAAAGTAATTACATTGTATCCACGATTATTCTGTTTGGTATATTTTCATTTATATTTGCAAATCTCCATAAAATAGTCCTAAAGTTATAAGCTCATATCATATATGTCTATATTCCTGACCATAATTAATTGAACTTAATTATTCATTCCTACAATAGAAATGAAGACAAACTAAACTAAATCTTCTTTAATATCTTATTATTGTCTGCTATAATTTCGTAGATTATATATATTATATATACATATATATACTATCATATATATACTATACCTATAAACTACTACTACTATAATATATACCTAATATATACAGTACATGCTCTCTGTTTTCTCTATATATATATATATATAATATATATATATAATATATCATAATTATATATATATATATATATATACTTTACCTATACCTATCATCAATCACAAAAACTCCTTTAAAATTATATAAAAATCTATCATTTTTCTAATATATACGAGCCTGTATTCTAATACTAATATAAGGAATATTTACTATGCTCAATATTTGTCACATAGTTATGATAATATATAATATACGTAAAATATTAAGAGTGGTTTTATTTCGGATAGACTGTATGCTATACAACATCTCTATCGTACATCTGTTGTTGAAAACTAATAACTAAATAAATATTCTCCTTATATATATATATTCAAATTTTATTTCCTAGATATTATATCAATATAAATTTTCAAACTAAAAATATATTATAGTATCCTCCATTATTACTTTATTTATATAATTATCACCATATGTAGATAGAGAGTTAGAGATGAACGAATACAAGCATATACCAACTAAGAAATATGAAAGCGAGATAGTTCTCGAAAGAGAGGATTTACAAGAAGATAAAAGATTAGAATTGTGTTATTCTCACTCAATCGACATAAGTGACATCTAACTGAGATGACTGTGGGGAAATGTTTAATTGAGGAGTTAAAAGGAAGGACAAACTTTACAAGGTGAAACGAAAAAGGAATTAAAATAATGAAGAAAATATCACGGTTAGGAAGGAAAATACACATGTTTGTGCTGGGATATAATATATTATAATTAATTATAATTATACTTTCAAATGTAACTACTTTCTATGTATGATCTGTTTATACTTATTATATCCGTTAAATATATAAGGACAGATATGATTTGAGGAGTAATAGATAAGATGTTGTATATGGTTTTATTACATTTATTGGTACTTTTTTGTTATATATATAGTATTTAGTAAAAATATAGGATAATATATATATAATATATATATAATATATACTATAACTACTATATTATATATATAATCAATATATATAACATAATATATATATATCTACTTACTTCCTCAAAGAGCATAAATTTTTATATTATTTATTATTATTAATTTACATTATTTTATATCATTATTATTATTATTATTATTTTATTATTACTTACTTATATTATTCGCTTATATGACACCATCACATGTGTTCTGTAAGATAATATTTAATCAATCTTATTGTGGAGAGCGAGGAGTCACGAGCACTGTACAGTATTGAGAGTTGGTCCAACTCTGAGAGAGAAGTGGTAATCTAGTCAGGACAGAATCAAAGGTAGTATTTCAGGCAATACGAATCGGATGTACCAGTGCGCTCTGCTTGTTACTGGACAAATTGGTGGACTAAATAGTAAAAGGAATGGAAACTACAAATAGACGAGAGGAATACACAGCAGTTTAAAATGTTACACCTCATTGAATGAACAACGCGTTTATTAAATATGAGGTATCGTTGGCGAAATCAGTAAGTCCCGACTGTATTGATATCTTTAGTGTAGATACCTCCTAAGAATCACGTAGAGATTACTACAACTATACTGAGTTAAAATTATATACAATATCTCATCGCCATTATTTCGTTATACACACATAAAAAAAAAAAAAAAAAAAAAAAAAACAAAAAAAAACAGAAAAGGAACTTAAGGTAGACCTGTTGTAGTATTTGCAAAGAGCATAGGTATTATTGAGCTCAATCGATTTTTTGCTATGTAGTTTACGGTGTTGCAGATATATAACATTGCTTTAATATTAATATATTTTGTAAAACATTACGCCCTATTTTTCTGACACCTAAGCACTAAGATTATTTACTTGAAAAAAGTGTATAACCGAAAACCAAGGTTGAGAGTGATTTTCTTACGAGGACAAAATTGTAATTTGCCATGAAAGTGGTTGAAAATTAAATCTATAATAAATTTCGTATATTTTGATATAGTTTAATATTTTTAGATACATTTATATACTATAGTTATTATTAAAAAATATATTAATTGTTTATTTCGTTGTTTCCTTTCCTCCATTGGATAGTTAGAAAAAGAATAACGCGCAGGAGGTATAAAGGGATACATAATATAGAAAACGCGATTTAGTTTCAAAAATAATTTATATGATTACAAAATAATTTAATTATGATACAAATAATGAAATAGTAAGGATCTTATGAGTTAAGCTGATAGTTCATAAATTATAAGTATAACAGCTATAAAATGCGATACCTATAGTATTTATACTATCTCTCAATACGTAAAACTATTATTATCTATATATTATTAACAATTATATAATAAAATTAATAAAAATCACTTTTCTACGACCCTTGTTATTATTCAATATATAGAGGTTATAGTAGTTCATTTATTATGTTTGAAACCTATATACCATATGATACACTAAATAATAATAATCTTAAAATTTTCAATAAATTTTATTGACTAAAATTTAAAATTATAAGCAGAAATTCTTAAATTTCTTACTCCATATATATATATAGTATAAACAGCTATTAAATCCGAAGAATACCATATATATATATTATATGATATATTTTTACTATAATATACTATATACTATATATATTTAAGGTGAATAAAAATGATATTTTTAATATTTCCTATCGATGTGTATATATGTGAGTGCCAAAAAAATTTTTTTTTATTAATATTACCATATCGATGTGTAATGTACCGTATGTATATCTAAAATATAATACGTAGTAGCAAGACAAACACACCCAACCTATAAAAAATGATCCTATATTGGTTTCTTACTCCAAGGTCTGAATGAGAAGCCCTTCATGTCAAGCTATGAAAACTCGTAACTTTAATTTTAAAGCTTAAGTTGATACCGAGTAGTTCATTCGGTCCGAATAAATAAGAGTATACCATTTAATCGTTGCCAAGACAACCAAGGGACATTTTTTAAAGGGAGGGCACTCGAAAAAAGAATATTCTACAAGCAACTTGTAAGTCAAATTGCATGGGGTTTTACTATAACGTATTGCAATAATATTGTAAGTATTTAGTAGTATCTTGAGGGAAATTTGTAGGAAGTTACAAGAAACTACTTATAAGCCTACCCCACTAGATTGTAATAATCTATAGGAACTTATGGGTAAACTCCTTATAGGGACCGGCTAAAACCCATGGCAAAATACCACAAGCCTCCCCATAATTTTCACCCCATAGGACGGTCATTTTATTGTAAGATCTTGTAAGTTTCTTATATTATTTTTGTTTGTTGGTATGATAGTGTAAAATCTTAATTATTGAACATTTGCATAATAAATAAATTTTAACAGTAAGAAATGATAAAACATTTGGAAATTTTAATTTCCTTTTTGATAGTTTTCTCACTGTTAAATAATTCATTGAAGTATGATATAAAATCATATATCTGGTAAATATTTTTATATATATATATATATATTAATATAAAAAAATACAAATATCTATATATATATTATTGTATATTATTATATATATACTATAAATATATATTTATATATATAATGTTAAATATATATATAAAATTTATATTAGATTAGAAATTATTACCATTTATATATATATACGTATACTATATATATTATGTATATTATATATATTATATATAATATATAATATACTACTATATATATATAATATATATATTTATATATATATATTATATATAATATAATATATTATTTATATATATATATATATATATATATATATATATATATATATATATATATATAATAAAGAGACAATAAGAAGCGCAGATTATCTAGAGATGTCCATTCCCCATAAAACATTAAGACTCAGATAAGTATTTTAATAATAATTATGTAATTCAGTTTGAATATTAATTATAAATTAAACGCGCATGGCCTACCTAACTGTCCCACGTCACCAACAATAATTTATTAAGAATAATATTAAAAAAAAGCCGCATTGGCCCCTCTAGAATGTCCAGTCATTAATTATAATTAATAAATAGATAATATTCAAGAGCGCATTGGCCACTCTAGAATGTCCCCCAGTCAACCCATAAATAAATTAATAATTAAGAAGCTGACATGAACCCCTCTAGATAGTCCGTAACACATAATTATAGAACAATACTTAAAAGAAGCCGCATGGTCCTTTTTCGCTGTCCCAGTCAACCAATAAACATTAATAATAAGAGAGAGAGAGAACTCTAGATGCCAGTCAACCCATAATATAATAATAAGAATAATACTTAAGAAGACGATATGGGCCTATCTAGACTGTCCCCAGTCAACCAATAATAATTAAATAATTAAAAATAATATTAAGAGTAGCACTGACACCTCTAGAATGTCCAGTCAACTCAATAAATAAAGAATAATCTTAAGAGCACGCATGGTCATTTTTTAGACTTATCCAGCTCAACCAAATAAATTTAATAATTAAGAAGCCGCATTGGCCCTCTGGAATGTCCCAGTCCACCGATAATAAATAATATAAAATATACTTAAGAAGCCTGGCCTATCTAGACTGCACAATCAACAATAAAAATTAATTAATTTAAAAAATTAAAAATATTAAAACGAAAAAAAAAAAAGGCAATAATTATCCCTCTAAAATGTCCCGGTCAACCCATAATAATAAATATACTTAAGCGCCGCATGGTCCTTTTTTAGACTATTCCCAGTAAACCAATAAGAATTAAATAAATGAGAAGCCGCATTGTCCCTTCTAGAATGTTCTATTTTTCCTCAAATTTTAAGAATTAAAAAATAATTTTTTAATAATAATTTATGTAGTTGTTGCATAGTATTTATAATTAGGCTGCGACATGTTTCGTTGCCTTATGTCAGTCACCACAAAAATTAATAATCAAACGTAATAATTCAGAAGCCGCATGGGCCTATCTAGACTGTCCCAGTCAACCCAATAATTAAGAATTAAGAATAAAATTATCCCTTAATTATTAAATTATTATGGGTTGACTGGACAGTCTCTAGATAGGCCCATGCGCTTCTGAATATTATTCTTCTTTATTATTATTAATGGATTGACTGGGAACATTCTAGAGGGGCCAAATGCGACTTTTTAATTATTTATTATTAATTAGTAATTATTGTTGGTTGACTGGACAGTGTAGGTAGGTCCATTGGCTTCTTAATTATAAAATGATTCATTAAATAAAAAAGTATATTAAGCTTAGTCTAATTATTAATTTTTTATGGGTGTGCTGGACATTCTAGAGGGGCCATGCGGCTTCTCTCAATTAATAATTTTTACTGGTCGACTGGGACAGTCTATAAAAAGACCATGCTGCTTCTTAACGTATTATTCTTATTATAATGGTTGCGACTGGGAAACATATTATTACTTTCAATAAGGTTAATTATTAATTTTAATTATTAAATTATTATTGTATATGGAAGTTCTTTTAATAGGCCATACGGCTTCTTAAGTATTATTCTTATTATATTATTATGTGTTTTACTGGGATTTCTAGGGCAATGCACTGCTTCTTAATGTAATTAATTTATATTGTTTGAACTGGACGTCTAAAAAGGACCAGCGGCTCTTGTATTATTCCATTTTATTATGAGTTGACCTGGGGACATATTTAGAAGAGGTCAATCAAGCTTCCTAATTTTCTGAATAATAATTAATGAAGTGCATCATAACTCATCTAGAATGTCCCAGTCACCACATATAAATAGAATGATACAAGAAGACCGTATGGTCCTTTCAGACTGTCCAGTCAACCAATAAAAATATAATTAAGAAGCCACATTGGCCCTCTAGAATGTACCAGTCAAAAACTTAATCAATAATAAAATAAAAATAATACTTAAGAAGCAGCTAGGCCTATCTAGGACAGACAAAAACCAATATAATATATATAATTAATAATTAAATAAATAAAGACACACCCATTGACGCCTCTAGAATGTCCCATCAACTAATAATAATAATCAGATAATATGAAATAAAGCCGCATGGTCCTTTTAGACTGTCAGTCAAAACCATAATTTATAATGAAGCCGCATTGGCCCACCTAGAATGTCCAGTCAACTCATAATAAATACTGCGAATAATAATATACTTAAGAAAGCCGCAGGGCCTATCTAGCTGTCCGCATCAACCATAATATTAATTAAAATAACTTTTACGATTCGCATTGAACCCTTAGATGTCCGCAGTAACAACTCATAATCAATTCGGAATATACTTGAGACCGCCGCTGTCCTTTTTAGACTGTCACCACTCAACAAATAATTAATAATTAAAGAAGCTGGCATTGGCCCTCTACTAGATATCACCAGTCAACCATAAATAAATAATATACTAATATACATATTTAAGAAGCGCATGGGCCTATCTAGACACTTCACGCCTATTTTCTTATCCCTAAAGCCAAAAATCTACCTCCTCGTTGCTTACGTTGCGCCCTCTTCAAGCATATCTATGTCTTTCTTAATAAGGGTGCTAAAATTGTCAGACATATTCAACATATCTTATACGACATTTTCACAAAACAACATATAAATAATATTATTAGTCCTGCATCTGGCATTCATTTCAATTTTAACCCTAGGCCCGCTTTGGTTCATTAAATCTCTCACAACTGAGAAACATGAAACAACAGCACTACGAATGTTACAAGACTTAAGGTTTACATGCCATCAGTTTGTTGAAATTGAAAAATAATTTAAAAATTCAAATTATTTAGTCTGTTATTTTTATTTTTCATTTCTATTGAAGTTAATATTATTAAAATTATTCCAAAAAAATAAACAATAAATAAATTAATTATAAAAATCAAAAGAATCAAAAAAATTAAAATTTATTTCAAACATAGGTAAACTATTTATTTTTTTAATTAGAATTTTTTTTGTTCTTACTTTCTCGGAATCATTTAATAAGAAATAATAATATCAATACAAGAAAATGTATAAAAGAAAATAAATAATTGGCCAGTTAAAAAAGTGCAAAGTACTTGAAAGTCCAAGCACAGTACCAGTGCAAGGCTCAGTACAGTACAAGTACACTGGTATTTAGAGACTGGCAAGTCACAAGTACACGTACTCCCCAAAAATGTACTTAGTAACAAGTACAAGTACTTTGTACTTGACCAGCCCTATTGTATCCTTAATATAAAAGTTTACTAAAATATTAAAACTTTTTGGCAAGTCAATTCCGACACATGTTTTGTAAAAAGATTGTTTTGGTAAATAAAATATTAACATCCGCGTCCCGCCCGTATTACTAATTCCCGAATTCGAGGATTTAACACGGGCGCCTGACTGTGACGTTACATGACGTAGAAGTAGCCAAACGGGCTCTGGAAACCATGCCATGTGCGCTGATGTGCCCGTCCGGCTGCAGTACCGGCTTCTGGAGAAACGCATCTTATACTAAGATGTCATACAAAAATAAACAAAGGAAATGAGGCCAGAAAGCAGTCATGAAATTTTTATTATTTTATTTATATTTTTTTTATTTTATTTTATTTTATTTATTTTATTTTATTTTAATTTATTTTTATGACTTTAAGAGTAATGAGATTGTGTCAATTATTTGTTGACAATTCACATTTTATTAATTATAAGAAAATGTATAAAAATGCAATGCCTTGACATGAGGGAGTGTGGGTCCGTTTAAATTTGAAAAAAAGACTTCCATAGGGAATGTGGGGTTAATTATTCAACTTTTCAGACTTGATATAGGGAGAAATATTTGTCAGCATATCAGCGAAAATTTCATGGTTTTTTATTTTTTTTTGGAAGGAAGATAAATAGGACTACAAGAATTAGACATAATCCATTTACACAAAGACTATACAATTACCTATTATACTATATATAATATATATTATATATATATATATAATATATATTATTATATATAATATATAGTAATTTGTTACCAGGAGGTGTCCACCCCGATTTTATGATAATCCAGGAGATACTCTAAAAAAATAATAGTAGAATAGTGAAAACGAAATCGTAGCACTCTTCAGGAAAAAAAAGTTCAGCCCTCTAGGTTTTAAAAAACCACTAGGATTTGTTATTCAAAAACTAAAATATTTTTTTTGTTTTGAACTTTCAACATATAAAGCTATTCTCTTTAAATGTTTGAACAAGAAAAACCTAAAAAATTTTCAAAATTTCATTTAAGGATTTTGACAAGCTAATTCAAAGATATTAAGGATTTATACGCAGCTATTCAAAATTCGAAGATACATAGTATTCCTCAACAAAAACTTTCTAAAAATATCAAATGACACCTTTTCACGACTGTTTAATCAGAGGAATGGCCTCATTATATGTATGAACCCAAAAACCATTTAATGTTGACCTTTTAATTTGTAGTAAGAGCAAATCCAGAAATAATAACAGACTATTTAAAAATTTTACTAAATTTATAATCTTTTGAAATGCAAGGTCAAATACTGTTTATTAACTATTAATGATAAAATGATTCATTAATCAAATTAGAAAATTGTCATGGTATATCTAATTACGAAAAATGATAAACTATCTAACTGCTAAACTGCTAAAGATTCTTAATGCAGTTTAAAAATTTGTTCTTACTTACTTTATATGATGACGATGATTGATAACGATGACGTAGTAATTTCATTTTCCTCTCTTAGATTTTCTCTCGCGTATAACCTAGACAAGCTAATCATAAAGCTGACTTAGAGGGCCCTGAAATGAGACTCAACCTGGGAATCGATCAAATATGAAAGGTCTATCCGGGATTTTAACACTTGAGAACGGCTCGTAAACTTTTTTTCCTAAACGCACGCACTCTCTCAAAACATAAGTGTCTTCAGTTGTATCTTCAAATATGTTTATTTTTTAGAGTATATCCCCTTATGTATATATTTAATAAAACATCCGCGGGGTGACAGACACTACCCTGAGTTAACACATTACTCAATATATAGTTATATAAATAATATTTACCTCTATCAATATATATATATATATATATATATATATAATATATATATATATAATATATATATATATATATATATATATATATATACTTATATAGGTAATGTTACCAGAGGGTTGTTCACTCTCCGATTTATGAAAATCACAGATTACTCAAAAATTATAATAAAGAAAAGTGAAAACGAATCATCGCACTCCTTAGGAAAAAAGCTCCAGCCCTCTAATAGTTGTAAAAACCACTAATGGATTGTTATTAAAAAAAACAAATTTCTTTTTCTTTGAAAATCAGTTACGAAATTCTCCAAAACAATATCAATGAAGAATAGGGAAAACAAAAATCGAGACATCTTAGGTGAAAAAAAGTTACAGCCCTCTCATAGTTAAAACCATAGACTTTCTTATAATAATTAGTGGGCCTCGTTTCCGTTTTAGGGCATCCTAGGTCAGAGTTATGTAAATATGTTATTCTCATGATTTTCTCTGGTGTATACCTACAAAACTATATCATAAACCTGACCTAGGGCTGAAAGAGACTAACCTGTCGTTATATTGATAAAGTCTATGGGAATTTTTAAAAACTTGAGAGGCTGTACTTTTTTCCTAAAGAGAGCGACAATTTTCAGTTTTCACTATTCTTTATATAATTTCTTAGAGTATTCCTGTATTTTTCATAAATCGGAGGGTGACAACCCTCGGGTAACAATTATCAATATACCCTATAATTCTAGTAAATATTATATATAAATAATACACTATTTTTCTACTACTACGCCTTAGTATATTCATATGAGATAGAGTATAATGTTAGCTACATATTATTATTATTAATGTATTTATGTTAAAACTTTTGTGTCGCCAGGGTGACCAGGCCCGCCCTCTTTAGGAGGGGTGATTCGGTCCACTCTAAATAAATATACTAATAATAAAACAATAAATAAATTTTCGCTCATATAATATAGTCCAACGTCCAGATAGATTACTACATAGTTCTAAATTTTGGAAAAATTGTATTTTGAGCGAGGGTAATTTTATTTCTTAGAAAGTTTTTATTTTTTACAATGTTTCAGAGAATTAGGGTACAAAATTCTTCATAACATGTTCACTTTTAGAAAAATGTGAGTTATTAACACGTTCGTTATAAAATAACATTGTGTGAATTCGATCTATATAAATTAATTTAATTTCTCAGTGGAAGACTTACACTCCGAGTATGTTGCTTTAATACACTGGATAGTATTTTTTTGAGATCCAAGCAGTATTAGTGCAAAAAAACGGGGCCTAACTTGGTCGATTCACCCCCGTAAAATTGATGGGGGGGTGGCTCGGACCAAACCATGTTTTTCGCTATTTTACGTATTTATTATTGAACATTTTTATTGCTTATAATTAAATTTAAATGTTATTTAATTTACATTTAATATAAGTGAAAATTTTTTTAAAAAAACTGAAATTTTATTAAAAAAACGAGTTCATAAAAGTGTCAAATTATTGGGCGGAGAGGGGTGAATCGACCACTATTATTTATTTCGTATCTTTATATTATCATTTGATTTTATTACTATTACGAATTTAATATGATAATAATATCCTATATATTTAAGTAAAATTAAATATAAACATTGAATATTTTACATAGTAAAGACAGTAATTTAAATCAAGATGGGTAAACCGAGTTTCACCACCATCCCACATTGTGTTGGTTCCCGCATCTTCACCCCTACAACACTTCGTGATTTCATGAACGACTGCACTCGGCGGTTAATTACTAATACTATTTAAAACAAGCTGAGTGTAATAATGTGTGTATCTAACATTATACCCTATTAATATGTTTTTTTTTGTGGAAGCTTACAATGCCTCACAAAAATCACTAAAAATTTCCAAACATTTTGACCAAAATATTGCTTTAAATAACTATAAGGGCAGTGGATTTACAAAAAAAAATTTCCGAAAAAGTGCATTAGGGGAGAGTCGGGAGAACCAAGTTATTACCTAAAGTGGGTCGCGTCACCCCGCCCGAACCGACAATAGTAAATAATAACTATACTACCTTAAAAATATTATCCTGGAATAAATATATCTACTATATAATAATGAAATTTATACTACTCTTAATACTAGGAGCCATCCGAAAGTTCAGGCTGTTCTAGAAAACATATAACAGATACACAAAAACTACTATTTCATTTCTATTATAGAAATTTACTTTTCACGAGAAATTAAAAAAAATTACTCAATCTCACTTTCTTATAAATTCCCGACAGTTGATCGATTTTTAATACTAGAGAAATATTAGTGTATTTGTGTTAGAGGAATCCTATGAATAGTATTTGAGACCGCTTACATCTGAGTGATCTAAGCAAAGGAGCCACATGTTGAATTATTTACAAAACACACAAAAAAATCTCACTCGATACCCCAGGTAAATATCAAAGAACAAGTAATTTCAGAGTAACTGAGATTTTCTTTCGGCCTAACACACAGAGATGTGAAATGGGGAGGGGAGGGGCTTGAGCTTCCACCCTTTCTGTCCCCTCCATCAGTTTCGAACACTGCAAAAGGATATAAAAGAACATAACATTTTTTCTCGAAATCCGACCCCACAAAGTATACACCGCTCACCTCACACACCGCCCGCGATGCACTCCCTAATAGACGTATTCCTCAACCCCCACAAAAAACCTTTACTAAAAAGATAATACGCAAACAACACATTCTTCCTACAAGACCTCCGTATTTCAGAAGTGCATGACCCATCTTCCCCTATGTGCTGTAGAAAAAAACTCTCGGTATGTTGGTACTTTTGCTCTCGAGAACAAACTAGAGAATAAGACGCTAGTTTCAAGGTCCAATCAGAGACGATTACAGTGGCCAAGGTGTAAGAATTTTACTATATTTAAGTTGTTATTAATAAATTTTAGAATTACTAAATAAATATATTTTCTATATTTAATTCTGACTGAAAAATGCATTTACACAATATGATAAATATATAAGTAATTTTAGATCTGGCAAGGTACGGTTTTCTAGTTACATACCTGAACTCTTCGGGATGCTGGCCATATATATATATAATACTACATATATATAATATGATAATTTTTATATATATATTAAATATATAAGTATTATATAATAATAGTTACTTAATTTATAAATAATTATATATATATTATAGAGATACAAGTAAGTATAAATTATTACTATACTATTACCTCTATCTAGAAAAGTGTGCGGAGAGCGAATTACACTGGTGATCACACATGAGAATACCCAGAGTGAGAGGTACAATCTCTCTCAACGCTCTTTCTGGAGACTCATTTGAAGTTACCGGAACCAGATATGTATTTTTTCAGGAGGAATGTGGATCTATTTCGAGAGTCAAAGATGATTAGAGAAGAATTACTGCAATGTTAGGTATTGTAGTGTTACAACCAGATAGTACAGGATTTGAAGGAGTCTAGTCAGCACAGCAACAACTGACACGCATTCAGGGAATATACGAGAGCAGATTTTAGATTCTTTCTCGTAACCAGAGAGGAATGTTAGTCTATCTCATGGACCGATAGATTTAGACTGACTTGATGTGGAGTTTAGGAAGGATGCGATAGTTTGTACAGCTTGTATAAAATTTGATACAATCTAAGATTTTTACCTAAAGGAGATGTAGAATTATTTAGCTCGTTTCCCAGAGCTTTCTCGAAGAATTAACCGTAGGAGGTTCTTGAAGATTAACCCGAATAGAGGTCTCGGAAGATTTAACCGCGATAAGAGTCCTCGAAGATTAAGAGTAAGACAATACAAAAAACATCACTATGAAGGATAGGTGACACTCCAATAAAAAGTGTTATATTACTAATCGTCCAGAATATTATGGTTGGGAGGTCTGGACAGCTTAATAGTACAGAAAAGAAGTCTACCCCAACAATTAATACAAACTAGAAAGATCTGACTAAATAGGATCAGTTGAATCAGACCATTGGAACGGCAAGTTAAAGTCCAAGAGTGTATATGTACACCGAGCCAGACAGCTCTAGGATCACGAATCGAGAGTGGAACGGACGCTTCCAATAACTGCTCATGATAAAAATCAAGGGATAACGGAAAATCCGCAGACTCACAAATTTGCATAACATGATGACTTACTGAATTGACTGGGAGATGGTTCCAAGTGGTCACTATGATTAGGGAATACATTTGCTGAAGTCACTATTAAGGAGAGGAATCAAGGGCAAAGTCCCAACGTGATTAGCCGAGGAGGAAGAGTCCAACATCGGATGAACACAACTCCGAAACAACTCCAAGAAGAACGATCAGGATGAATTCCACTTCAATATAGGACACGAGCAAAAGATTATGAGGATCTCACTCAAGGAGTATCAGCTTAAAGACGGTTCGAGGATTGAATCGCCTGGAACAGAATCGGATTCAGGAATGAGTCCCCAAAACAAATCAGCACACAATCAGAAGATGATGGATTCAGGGAGTGAATCCCGCAAAATAAACCCTGTAAAATAATTGACTGATGCTGAGGGAGTGTTACCATACCACATATATTGCAGTTAAATGGAAGTCAACATATATCCATACTATTAGAAAACCGATACCCTGATATATCCAGAGGGTTTCCTGCTGTAAATGGAGATGTAATGATGTCAACGGCCTTCAGCAAGCAACGATAGTAAACTGTAAAGACTAAGGTTAAGTTTACATCATGTAACATTACTACAATCTTCAGTTTATTAGATTAATAAAATAAATAAATTTGTAGCAGCTGACCTCTGGAGACAAGCCTCAGAGAAGTCGCTATATTCAACAGTCTATCTTGAGATGTTATACAAAATGGCTGTTAAGCACAATGAATTTACCTGCTCTTACAATCTATAGTATCTTTGGCTCCTCACTGATGCTCATGATCTTTATCATTAGTTTATATCGTACTTACATAAAATCATAACAAGTAGTACTAGAAAGGAGAAAACTGGTATATATCTATAAAATATTATAAGGGTTTTTCAGATTAATTGAATGATAAGATGAATAGATTGAATAATCCAGGCTGGATCAAAACATGGTTACAAAATTCCCAGACTGTTTATAAAAAACATATTCAAAGAATACACACAGAATAACGATACGAATTGCCAATTGACATCATGAATGCATGATCAATATCTCCTTTATATCCTCCCCCACTAAACATACAACACCCACCTCAATTTTCCACGTCGTTCGAAGAAAGACGGGAGTGAAGAGGCAAAGAGCATGAAACAGCGCGTAGGGAAATATAATATTGGCTCTGTTCTAAGCGTTGACTCTTTGTAAGATATCTAAATTTTTGCACAAGTTTATATCAAATTTAATGTTAATGCTTTAAATAATTTTCCACTTTACTTCTGTAGTGATTTCAAGAATTAAAGTTCTAACAAAGGACACAATACAAGTTAACGGGTTCCTCTGTTGATTTATCCAACAACCCAGAAGTAATCAAAGTAAAGGTTTCTGGTTGAATTATGATAACTATGAGGGGTGACAATAGTACTTCCCTAACATGCTTTATCACCAAGCCGATTATGTCGGCCTCTCTGCAGTATTATATTTGTCCATATAGCATCTGTCTTCTATAAGGATTCTTGATTTTAACAATTCCTGTAGATGGACAGTTTTCCTCATCCATTACTGTCAGATAAACAACCCACGGATCTCTATAACGTTGTCTTTGAGCCAATCAGGTGCTTCCCACCGATTATAGTCGATTAAATTCTTGGCTTTGTATTGACACATACATAGCTTGCCCAAGGGACTGTAGAAGTAACTTGGGATTGGGTGAGGGTCCATCTCAATCTTATAAAACCCTACAGTTAATTTTTTTTTCAAAAGATCGAAGACTATGCAACACAACATTGTGGAAAAGATAAAGTGGTCATAAACAATCGCGCATGATGCAAACACTGATCGTCTGGTTCCATGAATACTCTGGGATACCGACAGAGATGTTTCTCGATGTCTTGTATAGAGTCAATCCTGAAAAACATCAATATATCCGGCAGTTATTGAGTCATGGAAGGATTCAATTATAACAAAAAAAACTGAGCAAATAATTACGCTAAGTCTAGATTATTATATTTTTTATCATATAAACTGAAACAACTGTCTGGAAGCGAAAAAATGACGTAGAATAAACTAAGTCATTTTCACCTTCTCTATCTCATAGGGATGATGCTGATGATGACTCTTGGTATAAGGAGGTTGAGGAATAGCAGAAGTGACAACTAATTAATGTATTGTAGAAACATCTGACGCCAAAATTGTATATTAAAAAAAAAAGAAAGCACAAAATTAGCTTTTACTTAATTTAAAATTTGTTTCTTTAAAAAAATTAAAGTATACCATTCACGAAAATAATTTGGAAGCATGAGAAACAGTATCAAATGGTGTTAGTTTTCCCAAATACACGAAAACGCCACCTCAATAATATGAAAACATTTTTTTTTTCTTTTATATTTTATATTTCGAAAAAATACAGTATCTAGGAAGTTTTTTTCCTGATTCTTTCTATTTTTCTGTTATACTTATGAAATCACCCAGTTGGCCCATTTAATTTTGAAGAGAGAGAGTCTTACTCATCCAAGTTATAGATTGATCAGAGAACATCGGATTATCTCCTTCAGGAACCGGGACAATCTGTAAAATAAGTTTTAAGCTCCTCCGGCCACAACCTGTCATAAATGACAGGTTCGTTGGAACCAAGGAACTGGTTATATAACATAAATGATCCAAACAATAGTGTACTCTATATACTATATAAAAAAATACATGCTCAAATATATATGTAATATATAAATCAGAATTCTGAGGTAGGCGGTTTTCGATGACTCTATTCATAATAATTATATGCATTTGGTTTGATAAATATATACAATTTAATCTATATTTAATACTATTAATTAACACGATAATTTAACCATTGGTTAAACATAACGGTGAGGAATATTCTATTATCATAATACCTCTTTTTATAGAAATCTCTTTTGTAGACGTTCTTAATTTAGTTGTGCATATGCATACAAGAAGAATCCAAACACATCACAGAATCAGTTAGTTACAGAAAGGAATCAGGTTACACCCAAAGGTAGGGTTTATATTACGTGCCCTTTAGTTGATAAGTGTTTGACGCATCAGGCACACTAGAAAGCAAACATTCAAAACAGCTTCGAGATGATGTTATAGAACAATAGTTCAAGAGGAAGTTTACTTAAGAGATTAAGAAAGGATAGGAATAAGATTTTTTTCCAAGTGACTGAGTAGAACTTATGTACTGATAAGGTTGATGGCCAAGTTATTTAAATTACTTTTCAATTAAAACGGAATAATTGTTAAGTTTCATTTCTAACAAAGAAATAAAATTCACTCTCTTTGGTTCAATTTCAAATTTTTTTCTTTTGAAAAACAATTTGTGAAGATAAAGAGCTCAAGTCCAGGAGATTTCGCAGCTTTTCATCTGTCGTTTCTCATAGAAGAATATTATGTTTTGGTTTTTAAGAGATTGTGTGATTGAAATATATGTTACGCCAAATATGTATGAATATTTATACATTTTTTACTGTTGTACACGATATTCTTATCTCTTCTTCAACCGTATTAGCCGAGTTATGATACGCCTATCAGTGAAACGGCGAAACGATAAATATTTATCGAGAGAGATTATTATATTCCTAGAAATAAAAGAATCAATGAATGATCTAAGTTTTATTTTGGATAAGTCTAGTGCTGATGATGGATATCGTGTATTTCATAATATCTACTCTCCAGAAAGGCCGCATACGATGCGATCCATTAAGTTGGATATACGAAGTGTAAGATAATGCCTACTCAGAGTGTAAGAAACAAAATAGGTTCAATTCTAGTATTATTCGTTTCATCTGTTGACTGATTTCTATTTACACTGCGAATTCATTCTCTTATTATTGTTGTTGTGTTGATATTGAAATTGATCTTTAAGATATTTAAGTATTTAAAATTATCTCTAATTGGATTAGATCTATTTATTCATATTTCTTCGACTAAATAGAACGATGATTTTATGGTGATAGCGTTCTGTGTCAGTGTGATGTACGTTACGCTCTGGTTATAAGTTCTTATTTAATTTATATTTTAAAGTCTGATTATCTGAGTAATGTAATTCCTTATATGATTTTTTTGTTGATTCGAAGTGATTATATGAGTCGTCCTATTTACGTCGTTATGTGTCTAATACTTTTTTTTATTTTGTAATGAATCACGAAGATCATGAATGATTTTTTTTTATTATTTCACGAATATCATTAATCAGAGAATCCCTGTTGGCGTACGTGTCGTGTGTCTGTGAGACAGTGTTAGTTTTTTCTGTGCAAGCAGTGGACTCATGTCTAGTAAACAGAAGCACTACGAAATAGGTAAGTTCTATATTTTTATAACTAATCTCTTTTAATAAATTTAATAATATTATATTATAAATAGTCGTATTTTTTTATTTGAAAAAACTAATGAAAGGCGAGCCGTCGCGCCCTCATATTCAAAAATTCAAAAGTTTGCAGTAATAAGTAAATCATATATAAAAAATGATTATTTTTTTTTAAGAATGGGATTAAAAAGTGGCGGTCAAAAATAATAATTTAGAATTATAATCAGTATTGCGATAACTTAACCTTCTTTAACAAACGATGATTCGCCCATCGTGCTCATTCGTTGAGAACGTGCGAGCGTAGCTATTATATACACGAGAGAGTATTAATTCCGAAAAAAGATAGAGTCATGTTCATTATATGGAAGCGGTTCTGAGGTTGGCGTGTACACGTGTTTTTAATTAATATCAATTCATACATCATCTAAAAGGCGCCATCATCGACGTCGTCGTCGAACGGTATGCATAAAGGCTTGCAAACGGAGCATCGAAACCAATAAATATTGTTGAAATTAATTATTTATAAATAGTTATATTAAATAAATATTCGTTGTAATAATTAAACTATATTAATTTAAAATAATGCAGTACTCTCGGCGGGCCGATGATTTCTAATAAATAAAAAATATTTGAAAATGTATTTAACTGTATTTTATATTCATAATTTTAGATTTAGTTAATTCGAGTTATTGTGGTATTATTCAGAATAAAAGCTTAGAAAATAAATGTCAAGCTATCGCGTCTATCCTTCTTCAACAAAGTTCTTTCTTACTTCTCTTATCGTGCTACCTCAACTAAAACGTCGATGACTAATACAAGTGGCGAATTCCGAATGAATATTGAGTTCAGTCATTTTTTTTTTGTGAATACTAGTACTTAGAGCTGACGTAATGTTTTTACGAAAGTTCCAGAAGCCAGATATCTTCCTCAAGAATAGAACATTTTACTATTTAAGGAGATAGATATAATGAGAATGAAATGGAGAAAGGATTGATATAGTGAGAAACAGGGCAACGATTACGTCGAGGCATTCTATTTTAGGAAATTCTTCCGTCTTCGTGGAATAAGTTTTTTAAAGTGTTTCTCTTAGAATTAATTTAAAGAATTTAAAAATAATTTAAGTGAAATCTTTCTATATTAATTAAAATAAAACATAATATAGAAAAATATAATAATTTCAATGGATAATAATCTTAAATTATATAATTATATAATTCATATTTATCTTATTATAAAGATAAATATAAGATTAATAAATAATAATGATAAGAAATAAACAAAAAATATGGAAAATACAAAATGTCCTGATATTCTCCTTAGTCTCATATAAACTAAAAGCGTCGCAGCCGCCCTAACTTGATTATAAGTCATGATTTTATTTAGGACGATATGGTGTAGGTGTGATCGTTGTTTTAATAATCTATATTTTTTTTTTTTTTTTATATTTTTTTTTTTTTTTATATTGATAAAAGAATTTTAATTCTACTCAACATTCGAGGGCTATTAGTTTCTTTTTTTTTAAGTTGTGTTTTATTAGTACATTTAACTTGATTACTGAACAAAGTATGTATTGAGTTAAATATTCTCAGACATTATCCAAGTAAAAAAAAGTTTCGTTTCTGCCCTCACAAAAACTAAAAAGCGCGCTACCGCGCGACCTAAGTTAGTTATTTAGGTGCGAAGAGAGAATATTTATTCCAAATTTTAAAAAAAGTCACTTTAGAATTTTTTTTATATATTTATTTCGATTTCATTATTTATTTACTTAATTTGCTTCGATTAGTATATATATTATTTTGCTTTCTCTCTCAAAAAAAGCTCTAAATGAGGCGCGCTCTTTCCATAGAAGTGCGGTCCTAGATTTATTTTTGTGAAAGCCGAGTATGTCTCGATTTTCTGGACGATGTTTATTACTATTTCTTATCTTAACGTATAGAATATGGAGTCTGCCTTCGTGCAGGCCATTCAATGGTGTATTATTTATTGTTACATCCATTTCTTTGTTGGATTTATTTTATGTGTAGCCAAGGCAAGATGCAGAAAAAGAGCACGTAATACGTTATTTAGGGGAATGTGCCGAATTACGTTTCTTTGGGTATTTTGTTCTTACTTAGTGTTGTATAGTTGAAATTTTTTCTATTTCTCGGTGTAATTGATTATTTTCTTTTATTATGTCTTTTCCTTCTGAAATTCTTCTCTATCAGCATTTTTAAGAGAAGTGGTTTTAACCTTTTGAGTATAATATTTTTTGTAGATGCCTAGTAGCGCGTGCTGCGAGTCGAGGCGGCTGCTCGGGTGCGGGTCCAGATAACTGAAAGAGGTTCGGTTCTTCCAGCGACCTTTTTTCGTAAGTGACTTGATTAAGATAGAATTTTTATCAAGTATAAGCGTTTTGATCACATTATTATAGTATGACTTGTGCATATTTTATATTTAGCAATACGAGATATGAATATCAGTTGCGGTCGCCGCAAATAGAGCTAAGGGCGCGCGCGTGCCTCTGCGGGAAGATCGCACGGAATTATCGAGAGTTTTTATTTGTGAATTAAAGAGAGCAGTTGCTTTTTGTTAGACGGTGGGACGTGTTTTATTATATTTGCGTCGCGGTTCTTAACCGATAAGGCGGCGTCTCTGGCAAGCCTAGGTAGGTATATTAAGTATATGTCGAGATGCCGCAGTGAAGAAAAATAAAAGGCACGATCAGAGAGAGATGCAACTTACGCACGGATGGGTGGAGTCGGTGTGTGTACTTTGGATATTTCTTTTGGCGTTATTCTGTGTGTGTAGTTTGATTTTTGTTTATAGATTTTTCTTAATTATGAGATGTTTACGGAAGGATTTTGGTCAAGAAAATTGAAATGGAGCAACGAGTCATCTTTATAATAGAAAGTTGCGATTCTCCGCAGGCAAAAAGATAATAATCAGGTGCCCGCTCGAGCATCTCTCTCAGAGGTGCGTAAAAGTGAGAGAATGTGATCACGTGAATTTAAAAAGTGTAAAAGTGTAAAATAATCTATTTTTCAATTTCTTGTTTTTCTATTTATTTCTATTATATTATCCCAATAGTTCTTTAGGATGAAATGTGTCGGTGTATGTGCTCCTAAGTGTACCAAATAACTTATAAAGCGCTGCTCCCGGCAGGCCGCCCTGAGAGCTGTGAGTCAGTTTAATTTTGGACGGGGTGGTGATGGCGGTACAAGTGTTTTGATGAATTCTCGTCCTCGTTGAAGGATGGACTGCGTACGTGCGTCGGGCATGGAAGTGTGGATAAATGCTGGTGGTTTTTTTGTCTGCAGGAGGAGAATATGTTCTTCTGGTAGAAGAGAGAGCGTGCTATATTGTCGAGCATTACTGTCATTGCGTGTTCTATTTTTACCTAAAGATTCTTCGGTCTACTGTAGTGATTTTTCTCTTAACTATGGTCGATCCTGTTGTTCTGATACGAATTGATTTAGTATGTTCACTATATAGAGTTTATTAATCTATGTAGAGATTTCTTGTTATGAGAGATCGAAATTTTATGAAGACAGTTGATTTCGCTCTGCACGCAGAAGAGCTTAAGTGTGCCGCCATCGTGGTCTGCTTATCAATGCGATAAAGTGAGATAATCGGCCAAATAATTGAGCACGAGACTCTATATTCTCCGAGAGAGTAGAGTAATAGTAGGCTGAGTTATCTGAGACCTAGGTATCTTGGTTTTGTTATTTTTATATTGTGCATAAATATTGAATTATATATATGGTGCGTTTCTTCCTATGTAGTCACGCCAGGATAGTAACTAAACGTTTGCGTGAACTACGTGCGCACCCTAAGCTGGTGTCGAGAGTAAGGTAATACATGGACGGTCGAGTAAGGACGAGGTAAAGTCGAAGCTTACTAGTTACTGGTATGATTTATTATATCGGATTTTTTTGATAGAAATTTTTACATAAATTATTTTGATATATCTAAGTTGTTGCTCCTTCCCAGTGCCGATATTCAATTATAATGCGCGTACCACGTCACGTGACTCCGGTGTGGAGTTCAGATTTAGTTGTGTGGAGTGTCGTGCGGTGGGCTTGTAGTGGCAGGCGTGTTCTTGGGATAATAGGAATTTTTCTTCTTCTCTCGTGTGTGAGAGAGGAGGGGCTTTCTGGTCTCTCTCATTTAGGATTGTCTATTGTGGCGGAGGTATGAGCGGAGCTTCGGTGAGTATTAAAATAGAGCAAAGCGTTTACATCAGTGTGTAGTTCCGCGTATGTAGAGAAAGACTGTCGGCTGCGCGAGGGGTAAAGTGCTTTATGTAGACAGTTTATTATACAATATTAGATTTAAAGAACTTATTCAAGGTAAGAATCCGATATAGCCTTGAAAGAAAAGTACGTATGGCCCAGCTAAAACATAGCAAGACGGCGCCAGAGCCCTGGCCCAGGTGGCGGAGAGATAAGGAAGAACCTCTGGTCTGTAAGATAAGGGTAACATTCTTAGAGATTACTTCGGAGTATGTTTTTTCTATAATTCGATTGATTTTTGTATATTAAGTGTCGTTTCCTTCTATAAAGACTGAAATAGACAAGTCGTGCTCTCCCATTGAGTAGTTGCGAATCCCATTGAGTTTATCTTCTGAGAAGCGGGTGTGCAGCCAGCGGTGACGTGTTCTTATTCTTAGATCTCTTTCTCTAGAGGAGAAATTGGTCGCTTCTATGTTCTATCGGCCTGAGGATGTTGGCATTATATGAGTTGAGTCCAGCGTCTAGAGTAGATGAGTTTAAATAAGGCGAAGCGTGATTAATTAGCTGACGTGGTACGGTGGCGTTATCTGGATTCTAGCGAGAATGACTGGAACTTCCTTTCAGGAGAACTTCTTGTTGCTTTGAGGAATGTGTTTACTTTTTAATTAAATTATTGGTAATTGTGTATTTACGAGATATACAAATTTATTTAATGTTTAGAAAAGTAGTCAGTGTATTGCCTGTGAAATTCCTTGTTGTTCTCGAAACTACCGTAAACATACGTGAAAAGCGCAACGACCTCACGAGCTACTAGAGGGTGCAGCAGACATGCAACACATTGATGCACTAATAGAGTGCATAACCTGGTAATGATTTTTTCCAGTGATTTTATTTTTTTATAGTTGTAACATTAACATGGTATCAAATTAGATAAGATTTCATATATATTTATCTCTTGAGATAAACGAAGTAGGTGTTTTGCATAATAGTCTCTTGTGAATCGCGGAAGTCTTCGGCTCGGTGTAAGGTATGTGTGTGTTAAAACGTTTCTCGTCGAGAATGAGCTTGGTAGTTATTATATAATTTAATTTTATATTTATTTTTAATTAGTCTAATTAGAGTCAAAACAGTATATTATTTTTGAAACAATGAGATACTTTGATATGTATATTTTATCATTTTCTGAGAGTTATACGTGGGCGGCTCCTGCGCTGTCGAGTATCGGTGAGCGTCTGGTTACTCCCGTACGTTTGATGGGGACGACTCCACGGTGAATGATCTTAGAGGTTTGCGCGTGCACCATTTCTCGAAAGAAGCTAGTTCGTTTAGTTACTTCGCAGCTACACGGACGCCAACGAACGAAAGCGCGAGACTGAGCATACGAGTGTGAGATACGGGATCCTTGAATGAGAGAACATAATAGGATAAATTATTTCGCTCGAGTCGTATTTTATCGACGAATTCATTCGTTTTCTTGAGATTGAGCGCTTTTTTTGTTCATTACTGTCTCATCCTGTGATACTTGTCATCACGCTGAGTGAATTCGATTAAGTTCGAGTGCCGGTCATCGCGGAGGCTGGGACGGATCGCGATTAGTAGTTTCATTATGGTTTTTCCATGCGTTTCATTGTTCTATTATGTATTGTCAATTATTATGGGCGACGCTGCTGGATTCTGTTTGTCCTGTAGTGGGCCGTTAGTATTTATTTATTTTTCGTGTTATAGAGGAACGGCTGCGAGCGAGAGGCGTGTGAGACTCTTAGGAGTCGTATCGAGGTTAAGGTTCTCGAGCTCTTTCGTATTATATATATTAGAAGGTACTATTTTGATTGTATTCATATACGTCATCGATGGCGACGGTATGTGAGTTTTTTTTGTATTCGTGATTCTTTTACGGTGACAGACATTGCGGAGCGACAAGCACGCACGTAACATACTGCCGACATATTCACCATTTGCGTATCGGATGTAATTGACAGGAGGAGGGGTTCTCAACGATATGACTAATAGCGAATGCTAAAATATTGGTAACGTATACGTTCCGCCGTATGTGTCTATCACTCTGACTTAGCTTAATAGCGCGCACGCTCTTTCTATTTTATTTTATTTCTATTGACTTTGTTTTTTTCTTTGTGTTTTGTATTTATTTCTTCTTCTTTTACATCTGTTGAAAATCGTCAGGGAATAGAATATGAACGATAATTATCCGACGGTGTGAACCTCTGTGATATTATAGGGTGATATATATATTATTAGTAATGTAGTAGTATATATATTTTAGTTACCGTTTATTTAAAACGGGTCGGTGGGTAGAGTTTGGAAGATCACCGTCGAATAAGATCATTATAACGATGGTCTTTTTTTTTCTCTATATCTATCTTTATGTTATATTATTTAGTTTACTTTCAATTCTTTTTATACTTAACTAGATAACGCAGAAATTAATTATAAGAACTGACTTAAAAAATAAATTATTTTCGTTCGGTTAGGAAATGATGATTAGATTGATTGATGCATGAGTTGATATGTATGTGGATTGGCCTTTTCGGTCAGGTTAAATATTTAGGTGATATTTTTTATTTTATTTGCGACATGCTTACTGCGACATTTCTTTTGCATTGTATAAAGTTTTGGTGTAAAGCAGTTAACTTCTAGTAGTACGGGATATTATAAATGGTAGCTTTATATTTTTATAAGGATTTCCCTAGAACTCATTTTACTTTTTCCCGTGCCGCTTTTTAGCACGGAAGGATTTTTATGTTTTTAGTTATTTTAGCATTTGCTTTATTTATATGATTTATAGTGTGAATTTTTTTTCTTAGATTAGGTTAGGGACCAAATAACTAACGTAATATGCAAACTTTTCCAACAAGGTTAATTATTATTGCGAATGAGAATATACCGGAGCTTTTATAACGTACGATCTTTGAAACGTGTCCTTTTCTGGGAACGTTGAAATTGGCCTAAGTGCGCTTAATAAGCTAAGCGACTCAGGTTACTGTTATAAACTATATACGCTATTATACGGCGCTATGTCCAGTTAAGTATATTCGAACCACCGCTGTGAAATTAAATGGATAGTAAACATCTCCTTAATTAAGAGCTATCGCTATGTAAAACACGATTGGTACTATGTAATCGACCCACGTACTTCTATCCATAATTAAATATTATTATTAATCTTCCTACTTTAAATCTATCCAAATCCCTTCTGACCTATTGTTCTCTACATTCAATCATGTTAGCTTGCTAGTGCTTTCTTGAATGTCCCATGTCAGTCTTTGTTCTGTTCGAAATTCACATCGATCTTCTCACTTCAGGCATTCCGGTATGATAGTCGATTCGAACCGTGAATTTCCCGGTTAGCTATTCACAGTCAGTCCAGATGTATATTCATCTGTGCCTGAGAGTGTAACGTGCCGAGTTATGTGAACTCGCATGTACGATACCATTAGAGAGTGCTGTTACACGAATTTATTTCCACCATGAGAAAGCCCATAGCTCCTATCAGTACGGATTCCTTCTGTGTGTGTGAGTCGAAAGAGATAGGTCTTAGAGCGTGGATTTATGTGTCGGGGCTGGGCGGGTATATATAACGTCCTTGGATGTGAAGGATCTGAAGTACGCTTACGCAATTTCGCCTCTCCTTAAAGTATCAATGGTTATTTGTGATATGGACTTCGTATACGTGCACTGTGTGATAAAGTGCGGCTATCTATCCAAGAAAAAGGATTGCGACTAGCCGGAGTCTTCTCCTTCCCGGATTTGGTCACACAATATACTACGTGTCTTTGCCATCTAGTCTAGTAGGCGATCGTGTAGTCTATCAATAAACTTGCTAAATATTTACATAGCTCGGGAGGTCATAGTAGTTCTCTTCGAGTAGATGACCCTTCGCGTTTCTTGCGGTTCCAGTGGATGAGTGAAAATTTGTCCTAGTAGGGCGTTGGACAATTGCGTTAGGCTGTCCATTTTTCGGTGGTCTCATGCTTCTGTCTGTGTGAGTATGGTAGTTAGTTCCTCTTTAGTTTAGATCGCGGTTCTGTAGGTCGAAGTTCGTTTTTTAGCCTATCTCTCCTATCAATCTTATATCCCCACAATTAAGAATACATCGATCACGTCGGCGAGGCTCCAGTTGAGTACTTCGCTCGAGACAATCGCTGTGTGTTTTTCGAATCTTGCCCGTACATTATCGTTCTGTGATTAGCGGTGAATCATTTGATCAATTAGGCGTATTAGTATGATTAGTGGTTAACGTGGACGGTTTACCTTTTAAAATGAGCGTGTTTGCTAATCTAATATGCCGATTTTTTTGAGTGCGTTTTTGTCAAACCTATTCCGGATGTACATGTATAGCTATCACGATAAGTCACTTATCTTTATCATTCCAGTTGCGTATATCGAGTTTTTATTCTGCCCTTTGTATCTGTTTTGATCTAAGTACATCACATCTAGGATGTTTTCTGAGCTAGATGATGGTGATCGATACTAGGAATGCTCACGCGCTTCCCCTGTCATCGACTACGGGCTTCCTCGCGTCGTGGTGTTAGTTCCTCGTGTATGATGCTATGAATTCATCCTCACTCAGTACCTCTCCGAATGAGAAGCGAGTCTCTTTCTACTCTTTTCCGAGACACCATATTTCCTAAGCCAACGAACAACGTAATCGATTCTACCGAATATGGGACAGGATAAAATATAATCAGTCGTCGTGCAGCTGACGCGACGGTATTCGTATCGCCTTAATTCGTCTTCATTTGTTCTTATTCATACGTGAGCGTGGTATTCATTTCGCAGAATACGCAGTAGGCTCCCTGTGAACGATTTTGCGCTTGTACGTTCTGCTTGCGGAGTTGCATTTGTTTTCGAGTGTGTTTGATGCTGGTTCGGTTTTATTGCAGAATACTGCAGTGTCAAGGGTGGTTTGGTCTGCGGGTGGTTAGCAACCTGAGGCTACTCCTGTTGGTCCGTCCGTTTATTTTCATTGCTTTTTTTTGTATTGAGCTAACTGGGAGTGCCTTGGGACCGGGACATCAAGATCGAAGATTGTGCTATCGACGAGACTCGTTTCTGAGATGAGTTGGCGGATGAATCATCCGTCCTGCTCGATTGTTGCGTCATGTTGAATTTTTGTTTTCGTATCGATTAAAGACAGACACACAAAGATTACATCTGTCGACATCGCGAGCGAAACACGAGCGCGCTTACATCCGCTCGACCGCATACCGCAGAGTATGTGGGGTTAGTGTAGATCAGCTAAAAGGCGAATGACATAAAGTGTGTGGTCTTATCGCTCATCGTTCTGCCGTAGTGTCCTCACTCTGTGTAGCGCGGTGCTCGCTTCTCTTTTTCTCTTTGTTTCTTCTTTTACTTCTGTTTGAAAAACCATGGATAATGAACGACGATATTTTTCCTGCGAGGACGGGCATACTGGGTAAAAGTGAATGTAGGATTAGCAGTATTAGATGGGAATACGGCTGTCGGAGTGTTTGTTGAGTCTAGTAAGTATAGATATATAATTCGGATGTGTTCTTCTGTCTGTGCGTATGTTTTTCTTTTGTGCATCTTTTGATTCGGGATGTGAGTCGGGAGAATTTGTTTTTTGTTGATGACATTGCATTTAATGATTAAGAGTTCTTTTTCCCGGGCGTTCAGGTCCAGAATCGAAGTGTATGAGATGACGTGGTGAGTGAGTCGTGATATTGTTGTTGCGGTGGCAGGAGCCGCGTGTGGTCGAGTCACAGGTATATTTCTAACTCCTCCGCTTGCTCGGCTGCTGCATCGTGATATCTATTTATCGAGTAACCGCCCAGTAGCTTTAGTCGGAGAGTCGTAACGTAAGTTAACGCCGATCCATCTATCTATTTGTTTTCCGTCCTCGGCCGCCTTTTAGAGAATAGAGGGGGTTTATATCTGTGTTTTAAGATTTTTTAATGTGTGCTATTGCTTTGTTTCTTAGACTTTCGAGATGGTATTATTTGTGGTTTGATTTATGGATTTTAAGTGTTAGACATGAACTGAGGACGGGATGGACTTGTATATGCTGTGGCAAAACATCTTCTATTTCTGGCTCTAACGAGTGTAATTTATGGAATAAGTTAAACGAGCGCGGGGGAGCTGTCATTTAAACTCAACGCTCTAGAAGATCTTCTGTTCTCGCTGGTGATTGAGATGGACTGCACCGTTGATTATAGTGAGACTGATTCCGGTATTATCTAAGTTGAACTGATAGCTACTATCCAGGGTGTCCTAGTGAGAGTGAGTAGCTCCAGAACTCACCGCTGTGCAGATAGTCAAAGATCGCCCCGTCTAGATTGATGTCTACCCGTTAAAAGCATTTACCGAAGTAGTAGATCCACTACCCAGGAGGCTCTGCGTTTTTTCTCTCTGCTTCGACTCAACATTGCATCTAGTCACAAATTATATTTATTCTACTTTATCGGCATGCGTTGATAAAGAAATTCACCACACCCTATTTTAAATACTATATTATTATTTCAATCTTTCTGTTTTCGATATATTCTTTTCGTATTTAACCTCTATTCTATCGTTTATTTTTTCAATGCAAACCGTATGAAACGATCGAACGGTTCGGTCTTAGTTAACTCACGTATGAATTCGATCTGAGAAAAAGTGAAAACGCCGTAAATAGGGTTCCCATCCGAACCTTAAGAGCGTTCAGCGTTGCCTGCTGATGATAGTGGTTCTGTGATGAGCAATCATGACAAAGTCTCAATGATTCCCGAAATTCTGATACGATAAGAAGAGTCTTAGAAAGCTGTATTAGGATTTATGTCGGGTAAAGCTGGGCGGGTATTAAATATAATAAACTCTCTTGATGGAAGGTATCTAGATTAACGTTCCATGTGGAAGTAACGTCCACGCAAATATTCAATAGGTTTAGGGATAGGTAGCCTGATTACCGCCACATGAAATAAAGGGGATATTCTACGTATAATAGAATAATAAGGATTATCGTTAATAACTAATTCTCTCAGATTAATGGGAGGAGCGGGGTGTGTGGCTGGTTTTGGTCATGCGTTTCATTTTTTTTAGTCTGTAGATTATCTTTATTATTTATATATATTTATTTTTATTATTATATTTATTTTATATATTTATTTTTATATAATATATTATTATATATATATATATTATATAATTAATATATATTTATTTTTAATATATTTAAATTATTATATTTATAGAAAAAATTAACAAGTTTAAAACATTTGAGTTTTGTAAGTATATTATATATTTAATATAACTATATATATATACCCTACTATATATATATATTATAATATATATAATTATATATATATATATTATATATATATATATAGTATATATATATATATATATATAAATATATTATTATATATATTTATCTATATATGATATATATTATAGTATATATTATATATATATATATATATTATTACAGAAGGACATATTGTTTTTATCTGAGATACATTTGTGGTGGAAATGTAGGGGAGGGAAATGAATAACTGGCAGATTGTAGAAGCTCCATGTATACTCATCATGAATTCAAGGTTGTTGACCAATCGAGAATCGTAAGAACGTTTGAAAATAATTTACCTGAATTGTATGTTTGCTCTTCTAGACATATTAAAGAATTTAGATGAATAATATGATTTTTTATTTGATTTAAATATTTATAAGGATTTAAACGATGAGATATTGAGGACTGTTATGGGAAACAAAAATTTGAAATATAGTAATGGGAAGAGGGTAACTGATTGTTGCTTGAGAGCAAGAAGAAGTAGTGGAGGTGGTTAAATCTTTTTATTATTATTTTATGACAAAGTAATACTGAATAAATTGGATATAGATTATATCTAAAAGGCTAGGATTGAAAATGTTGATTACACTTGTGATTGAAAAAAAATACGAACCACATTTAGTGTGGTTCCTTGTATGTTGATGATGATTGCAAGTGATATTGAAGAACAATCATGTTATTTGATATTAAATTTAGTAAGTGTTGATATTGGGATAATAGTCCAAGAGGAAAATGTCCATGGATATAGGAAATTAAATATCATTGAGATATAATATTAAGTTTTGAAAAATATTAATTAAAAAACGTAAAAATAACTATTAGTCAAATCTTTAAAAATGCCTAAAGAGGCAAAAACATATTAATTTATGGATAGACAGATATTGCACAATTCCCTGGATAGCCGCTATTGTAAAATATGAAAGGTTCGTTTTGTAGAGCAATGTGTGGCCTTATTTAGACATTATATAAAAAGAGACACTATTTGGAATCATTTATGTCAGCAGGATCAGAATTACCACTGCTATTCCATGTGATATAAGTCCCATGCAATTAAAAGAATGGCATAAAGATGCATCTTAGAAGAAATAATAATATTATTAGATTGTGGTAGCCGCGAGAAGGAATTAAAACAAGAATATATAAAATAGAAGGTTTATTTACGTGACGCTGAAGTCGCTGAGACACTTATTTAGTTAAAAAAATAGCCAAATTGGGGCAAATATATTTTATACCACTTTAATTTTTGTTGCAAACTTATGATGTAAGCCTATTAAGAGGTAGAAACAACCAATGAAGATATAGTAAATTTTTTAACAGACTTAGCTCAATTAGAGTAAAGATGGAGATTTGTTACTCTTTGTGGACCATTTGAATCAAGACGGAGTAAAAGTAAATACAAAAAATAAATATGATTAATAATGAACTTATATTTATTGTGGAAAGTTTATGTAATAAATTTTTGAATGTAGTAAAAAAAGTTGTAATATTTCTATACATTTTGCCAGAAAAAGGAAGAGAAGATATAAGGAAAAGATTCAGATATCGATTGGTTTAAGATTAGTTGATAAGTTTTTGTAAGTGAAGAATTTCATAGCTTTAACTCCTCCTTAAAAAATTAAGAATATAAGATATAGACCGAGCTATATTGGTTATATACGAGATATCTTACATTTCAATATTGAGTAAATGCTGTTGGACTGGTTTGATGGGTGCTTAAGTGACTGGCACAAGAAAATGGAGTGTAAAGGGAAGTTAATAAGAGATCAGTAAACTAAACCCAAATTTTTTCAAATTGTTGTTACACTATCCCCGTTTAATTTAATAATTTGAAATAATAAATGGTTTTATAATGTTCCAGAACACTATTGGAATATTACTCTATATATCAAATTGCATATGTGAAAAATGTTCGGCAGAAATTTGGTTGCTAATATACTATTGTTATGCCTCGACTCGGGTTTGGGTATGCAAGTCAGATATATAGATTTTAAGAATACATTTTTTAGATAATAAATAAATTATAAATTAAAAATCCATCATCCCCATATATAATCAGATGTATTGAAAGTAATAAAACAAGAATGAAGCGATATGTTAGTTTCATCAATCAGCAGCAGGAAGTTAGATTGCATATTATATAGTTTAATAGCCATGAAGAAATGATAGTTAATATTGGAGATATCGGAGAATATTAATTGACACTAAGTCATATTTTTGATTTTTATAGGTCAATAACTTTTAATATTTTAAAAGTGATGGAAATGTAAAGCAGTTTATATTGGTAATATTTTAAAGGAATAATTAATTTTAAAGAATATTTAATAGATTTGTTGCAAAAAGATTTTCATAATAAAATTTAGCAACTAAAATTTAAAAAATAGATATTAAAGACATTAAGTAATTAAAGATAAAGTATGTTGAATGTGAGATTGATTGAAGAGTGATCTTGTCATCATTTTAATTTTTATTAGATTTATAATTTTTTTCCTGAGTTTTTAAAATTTTATTGAGAAAAAAAATATAAAAATAAGTTATTCTTTGTATTGTTATATTTTGTGGCCTTTATAGATATAAATTAATTAAATATTATACAATTCACCTTAATCCGAAATTTAAAAAAATTTGAAATACCATGTTTTACAATATAATATTGGACAATATATTTGGAAGGTAATGGAATATTTGTTTAATTTCTGGTATTATGATTAAGATGCTATCACGCTTTTTCCGTTTTAAAATGAGTTAAAAATAACATACTATCAAGTCAATTTGCACATTTTAACCAACAGTTAAATGTATCTTATAAGTAATGTTAATAGAATGTCTCTAACTACTTTCGCCCAATTGAAAGTCGTTAGATACTTACGAACCATGTTTACAACGTTGGCATTAAGGTTCAAAAATTATTTCATTGGAAATTGTCAACAGAAGCGTTTAACTAGGCATCCGCGGGGAAAACGTTTCACGTCAAAAACATCATTTGATAGAAGATATTATAATTAATTAATACTGTTGAAATAGTATATATATTAAATTCTTATTTTTATGCTAAAAAGGAAACACTCTTTAATAATATAATAGTTTTTTGATTCGTTTATATCATTTTTGATAAGTGTTTCATTGTTGGTAAATTATTTGAATTATTTATTATTATTCTTGGTTTGTGTGAATTATTCATTTTTTATTATTCATAACTTTGAAAAACTGTACTATAGATTATTTATATATTTATTATTAGATATATATATATTATATATATATATATTATATATATATATATATATATATTATATATATATATATAATATATATATATATTTTTCCTAAGTTTTGCCTAGTATGAGTCGCCAATGGTATATATATATATTATATATATATATATATATATTATATATATATAATTTATATATATATATTATTATTATAACATAATTTTATATTTATATATCATATATATATTATATATATTATTATATTATATATATTATATATATATATTATAATATATATATATATATTATTATATATATATTATTTATATATAGTATTGAAAATAAATACTTTTTTTGCCGTCGGAAAAAAGAAATAAATATTTTCCAAATTGTTTATTTGCGTTTTTCTAGACTTCATTTTTTTCTTACATGATATATACAAAAAATTCATTAAAAAAATAACGTTAGGTTTTTTTTCTTAAAAAGTTTGTACAACTCTGCGATATAAGATTTTACAGAAACGTTTATTTTAAAATGCTTTGTATGATGTAAGGATCCATTCACAGTGATTGATTGTTTTTACTTAAAATTTTGAAAAAGCAGCTTTTCAGAGATTGTCCCAAAATATTTTAATAAATATAAAATTGCAAATGAAGCGCTGATAAATGAAATTTTATTACTACCAACAAAACAGTAGTTTTAGAGGAAAAAAGCAATTAAATATCTTGAATATTAAATAATCAGATTTATTGCATATTTTGTGAAAATGTGTGTATCGTCTCGTCTTGTGGTTAACCCGAAAAAAAAAATTATTCCCCTCTCCCTAAAAAAAAGAACAGTTTTTTTTTTGTTTCCAAAAAATTTAAGATAAATTAGTTGTTCATGCAAAAAACATTTTCTTTTATCGGTTTCGAAGAAATGATTTTGAGGATAAAGTCTCTCCCTTAAAATCAGAAAAAGTTCTTTAGAATTTATGCAACATAATTCTAATCATTTTCCTTAGTGGGTCAGCGTTACACAGTATAAAGAAAGTCTTAACGAAGAGCAAAATTTGCATTTTAGCAAAATTTTTAGAAAATAAAATTGGAAACTGTTACACTTTCTTTGTATATCAAGGTGATAAGCTCTTCTTAGTTACTAATATACATATTAAAGTCTAGAATTTACAATTAAAATAAGCATCTGAAAATGTAACATAGAGTCTCGATGAGTTAAATCGGTATCAACATTGGTAAATAGAAATAATGAACTTAACAAAAAATTTAACAGATCTGGTAAAATCATTTAATGAAACCGTGAATTTAAGGTAGCATCCAATCTAGTTGTTATACCTTAAAAAGTGCGAGTTGCCTGCCTCTGATAAAATAATTCTGCTTGTGGCTCGTAGACTCTGCCGGCTAGCCCTGATAAACGGTTCTCTTTAATTAGTTTCTACAACATTCGTTCTTTCCATTCTAAATTCAATTTTGCTGAGCGTCACCTCTCTTCATCTAGAGGTTATATTATGTTCTTAACTAAAACTAATATGTCTGAATGCCCAGATAGCAAACCTTACACTGTATCCTCTCTTAATCTCTCTATCCTATATATTCTTACAAAGATGGGAGTTACACATATGTGCTCAACGATATTGTATGACATCGTGTTTCATCTTTGGGGTCTTTAGCAAATTCTATTACATGGCTTAGATTATCTTGGCAATTTATGAATAATTCAACAATTCTCCCTATCTATTACTTAATTCGGCTGACTATCCTAGCTCTTCGACCATCCAAATTTCAAAATAGAAAACGTTCTCTCTAATACTTCCTTTAAAATCCTCATTTTCTATGATTGCAATGTTCACCACAGTTTTTCTATAGTTCTCAAAATATGGATGGTAAACTTGCCTACCATTCTCTGTTTGGGATAGGCTTGTGTGGGTTGCGCAACTTAATACCTATATCCAAGATTGTTTTTGGAGATGAACACAACATTCTATATCTTTTCTTAAATTACGATATTTCTCTATATTCTTTTGAATCCTTTCTACATCTGGGTTACTTCGTCCACTTTCAAACCTCTGTATTGTGCTCCACCTCTTTAAATCTTCCATGGGCAATTTGATGCTGCTAACTGGTCTAATTTGCGATAGTACTTTATTAATTTCTAACTGCTACTTTATGTAAAGTGTACATACAGCATAACCATTGTGAAACTCTTTTTCATGAAGGCTTACATTTCATTTAATTTCACATCAACTAAAAGTGATAATCCTTAATTATCTTTTCTTGGTCGCGTACCATTCGTTGCAAGGTCTCTGCCATGAAGAATTACACAATATTTCTCTTCAAACTCGGAGAAACTCAAGTTTTTTACATTTTATCTTGAAATTTTCAAATTTTTCTGTAAATCTTTATATTTTTCAAAGTTTATTTTTTGGAACACTAAAAACTATTTTCTCCTTAGAATGAAACAATCATTCTGATTCCTTTTTTTTAACGCTCTTTCCAAAATTTATAAAAATAAATGTCAACTCTAACTTTATTTTTTTCTCTTTCCTTTCTCTTGTTTATTTCTACTTCAGCACTTTATCAATGACCTTGTTTTTGTCACTTTATCTTCTACTCACTTTTCGACAAACCTTTCCACAATTCATTGTTCACATCAGTTTAAGATACGCTCATTCGAGACGCAAATATCTTGTCCAAGAAGAGTGACCTTGGAGCACCTATCCCCTAATCTTCTTCAAATTTCTAATAGGGTCAGACAAAATATGGTGGTTTTCAATTTCTTAAAAACCCAGTTCCTATCTGTCTATTTGACATCATATTTCAGGAAACTCAATCTTCCTCTGCACAAAATATTCTTGGCATTTTCTTTTCTTGTGATCTTTCTTGGATGGATCAAAGGATCCCACTTATTAAATAAGATTCTAAGAGGTATGTTATTCTAAAGAGTTACCAAAATATATTTTCAATCATCTCCGTTGTTTGCTTTTTATAGGGAGTAGTTCATATCTGTATAGAATATGCACTGTATATCTGTAGTGATTCCACTCACCTAACTCTTCGAGAGAATGCATTTCGACTTATCAACTCTCCCGCTTTCAATAACTATCTTCAACCTTTTTCTAGCCTTTGAACCTTTTGCCTCACTACCCTTATACTATCGCTATAGCAATGGATACTGCTCTTCTAAATCATCCAGCCTCATACCTCCAACTTTGAGGAGAGCTTGTATGAATTTTCTTCCTAACAGTATACATCATTCTATGGCCATCTCTCTGACCTCAGACGTAGCCCCAATTATTATTCCTACAAGTGCTTAACCTGTAAAGTCTACAATATTCTTCCTTCTTTTATTAACCCAACTTCCTTTAACACGCACATATTTACACTTCTATCGATTTATCCTGCCCTCTGATCTACTTACGAAAGTGATAATCTTAATTCTGTCAGATTATGTGAATGGCTCTTGTCTAATAGAGGTTCTATATAAAATAGTATGCAATGTTTATGAATCTTCTGATATAAAGAATAATGACAAACAATATAGTGTAAAGAAAAAAAAGAAATATATTATGAATTGTATGGTGGATAAAAGAAGAACCTACAAGCAAAAACCAGAAAAGAAAAAAAAACTTTTTTTTTTTTGCCTAAATTTCTATTTTGGCACGACACACTGCCAATGAAATTTTGTAAGACAAAGATAGTGAGGAAACGGGAGGAAACGTGTTCCAGACTTTCCACTTAAGGTTCGTGAAAAAAACACTTCAAAAAGAAGAATATATGCGACCACAGATTACGAAAGAGTAGATTTTGCTGAATTAGCTAGTGTTGGAAATAATGTAACTTTGGTTGCTTGGGAGATATTAGAAATAATCAGTGAAAGAGCTACTTTTGAGTGAAACCACCTCAGATATGTGATACGACCTCAAATAAGTACTTTTGAGTGAAACCACCTCAGATATGTGATACGTCCTCCATAAGTAGACGATTAACATCCCAATTTAGAGGAATAAACTGAGGAGATGGTGAAGTTTTTATGGAATCTTTAGGCACCTTGCCTCTATGAAGTTTTATTAATAAAAAAACAATATTATTCTTTCAAGAAAGATTACCTGAAAAGAAAACAAACATTAAGTGCAGAAAAGTTATAAGTTTAATGTGTGGAAAATTTGGTAGAATAGAAAAATAAAGGAAGTAACATTTTGAAGCATTCGAAGCAATTATATTTTATATCTCCTATTAAATATAAAAGAAAGAAGATCAGTTTGACAAAATTTGATTTCAATATAAAGAGAATAATGTAAGGTCGATTTATTGCAAAAAAGTAGATAGATGATGAAGCGAGTAATAAGGGGGGGCACAGTCAACAGACAAACTAAAGCCGGATGTTGCAAAGAAGCATTCGCAATATTTTGCAACATTTGGTTTCTGAAGCTCGATACGTCAAATTATAGGTCTCCAAGGCTGGGGAACCCTCTTTAATGGGCCGCGACGCGTTTTAAGTCCGGAAAGACCGCTTTCGAGGGCGACAACGAGTTCCAAGCACAGAAAGACTGCTTTCGAGGGCACCCGTTCGTTTTCAAGATCAGGAAGTCTTCTTTCGGAGGGATTGAAAGTGATCTCAGAGGCTTGGTCCCCAAATGATCCGTAGATTATTACTGATGGTTCCAATCTATTTTGCACGGATGCCGGAGCAGGAGCGGACGCGGTGTTTAACCAGCATACATGCTCTTAATAATCTAACATTAGTGTAATTTTCTGTGTTTATGAACACGCAGAACTCGAATTTGATAGTTTAAAGTTTTATGGGGTGTCTTTGTCTATTCCTAAAATATGAATCTTAGCACAAAGAGGTTATTAATTATAGCCCTATCTCTCTAACTATCTGCCGTTCTGTCTATCTTTCTTATTACATTGCCGAACTTAGTCTTTTCTGACCTAACCGAAGTAAACATACCAATCTAACATTTTCTAACCTAACAAGACCTAACATGGCTTTTTCGTTGTTATTTATTATTTACACACAGACATACACAGACATCTATACACACATACACACACAACATTAATTACAGAGATACTTTGCTTATTCTAACCTAGCTATCTTTCTTAATATAACGTCTATTCAAACCTTAAGCTTCCTTACTGATCATATGGCTGTTATTTCTATAACATAACCTAACTATTATGTCGAACTACGATAGTTAGGTTATGATATGATAAAATTTTATTAGGCTTTGTTAAATATTACTATGTAAATGTTAAATTAACATTGAAATGTTATAGTATTGTTGGTTAATGTTAGCTTGTTTACAAATGATATTTAAGGAACTTTGTCAATGTTAGCAACTTATTCGTACTTAAAGTGTGTTTGACTTCTTATGATACATTATGTTTTTAGTTCGGTTAATTGATAAGTTTAAACTTTATGTATGTTTTAATATAAAGAATAATAGATTTAGTAAAGTCATAAAATGTTTTTAATAAAGTTTTACGTTATGTTCATACAAAAAACTTATTTTTATGTTGTATTAATAATAATGTTTGTGTATGTGATGTTAACTAAATTTTAACACAGATTTTGTTTTGGTAATGTTAAGTAATACTGGAGATTGCCATGTTGACATCTGTTGATAGGTTTAAAACTTTGCTTTGTTGGCAGTTTATTCGTATGTAATTTTATGTTAGGCTTGTTATCATATGTTATGTTCTTAGTTGGAGTAATATTATAGCTTTAGTGATGTTAGCGACTATTTATAGATCAGTGTGATAGATAAGCTATGATATGATAAATTTTTGTTAGGTATTCTTGAATTTTAATATGTTAATGTTTAACTAACATTGATATTTGATTAATTGATATTTTATGCTATAAATATAAAAGAATAAAAAAATTAGTAAACCAATAAAATGTTTTAATAAATTTTATGTTATGCTCGTACAAAGATCTTATTAATGATGTGTTTATACAAAAATATGAAGTTTAAATATTACTTTAATAAATTGATCAATAGATCACGTATGGAAAAGAGGGTTGGAGTGGGATATTGATTTATTGATTAATAGATCTAAGGATTAATTGATTTATTGATTAATTGATATTTTTACTTTATATACATTGGAAGAATAAAAGATTTCGTAAAACATGAAATGTTTTTAACAAACGTTATGTTATGTTCACACCATGAACTTATTTTTATGTTGTATTGATAATAATGTTTGTGTTGTTAAAATTTATTTTATTGCAGATTTTCTTTTGGTAATGTAATGTTTGAAATTGCAATGTTGACATCTGTTGATAAGTTAAAAACTTTTGTTATGATACCATTTATTCGTAGTTAAGTAAGAAAGATTGGTCAAGTTATAATATGCTAAAAATATGTTAGGTATGTTATGATACGTTATGTTCTTAGTTCAGGTAGTGTTATGTTAGATTTATTGATGTCAAAAACTTTATGTTAGCAGTTTGTTTGTACGTAAGGTATGTTTGGTTTTGCTATGATACGTTATGTTCTTGATTTAGGTAGTGCCATGTTAGTTTTATTGATAAGTTTAAACTTTGCTATGTTAGCATTTATTGATGCTAAAACTTTTTTATGTTATCTGTTTATTCGTACGTATGGTATGTTAGGTTTCGTTATGATGCGTTATGTTCTTAGTTCAGGCAGTATTATGTTAGCTTTATTGATAAGTTTAAACTTTCTTATACTATCATTTATTTGTTTATCAATATAATAGATAGGTTAGGTTATGATAAACTTTTGTAAAGTTTTTCTAAATATTACTAAGTTAATGCTAAATTAACATTTATCTATTATAGATATGTTAGAAAAGTGGGTATAGAGTACGTTTTGGAGTTATGTAAGCTACTTTACCGTTGATAAGAGGGAACTTTGTTATGTTAAAAGTTTATTCATGCATAAGGTATGTTATGATACGCTATATTCTTAGTTCTGGTAGCTATATGTTAGCTTTTCTGATGTTAAAACTTTGCTTATGTTGATAATTATAAAAATATTAAGCAATTTTCATACAAAGAACATATTTTTATGTTATATTATGTTATATTATACAAACAAAGGAGCTTGAATTTAACTTTATTCACTTAATCAATAGATAACAGATTTTATGTAAGGGAGGGGTAAGATGAAGTTTGATTATTGATTTATTGAATATTTAATATTTTAATCTCATAAAACAAAATAATAAAATATTTTAGTAAATACATAAAAATTTTTAATATATTAAATTGTTATGTACACATTTCACATAAAAACTTTTTCTTATGTAATGTTTATACAAAAAAAATTTTAATGTTATGTTTATATAGCGAACTAATTTTTTTATGTTATGTTCATACAAAAAACTTTTTTTTTATGTTATGCTCATGCAAAGAGCATATTTTGTTTTGTCTATAAAAATCTCTCTCTCTCTCTCTCTATATATATATATAATATATATATAATATATAATATATATATATATAGAGAAAAATTTTTTTTATATTATTATATATATACAAAAATATATATATAATATAATATATATATAATATATATATATATATATATATATCATGTTTTGCAAATTAATACAAAAATTTAATGTTAAGCAGCAAAGCAGTATCGCATGGACGGGTGTGTGACGTAGGGTGAGGTGTTTTCGTTATTGATTTACTGCTTTGCTGCTTTAAGGTCAATAAAATGCATATTTTTAATAAAATATTAAAATTATTCTAGTAAAAACAAAATGTTTTATAAATTTTTTAAAATAAATAAATTTTATAAATCGAAATTTAAAAATAAATAAATAGATATTTATAAATAAAAATAAAAACCTAAATGTAGAATAATATTTAAAATTAATAAAAACATTAAACAAAACACAAATTTAAATAGAACTTATGAAATAAAATAAAAATTAACAAACAAAATTAAACTTTTAAAATAATAAGAACTTTCAATAAAATATGTGTCAAAATAAAACATAAAATAATAAAAACTTAACAGACATTAAAAAAATAAATTAATCTTTGAACAAAATATAAATGTAAAAATAAAACACAAAATAATAAAAAAAAACTTAACAAACAAATTAAACTTACTAAGAAAATAAATAAAACTTTAAATAATATATATAAAAATAAGTAAATAAAATTTTAAACAAAATTTAAATGTGAAATAAAACTTGTAACATAAAAAAAATGAAACAAAATAAAACTTGCAAAATTAATAAATCAATAAAACTTTTAAAAATATATAAATTTTCCGTCATGCACAAGAAATATAATAGTTGATCCATTGAAACGAAAATGAGATTCTAATATTAAATGTGGAAATATAAATATTTGCCTACGACGTTTAGAAAAACAGAAATCAGATGCATGACGTTATAGAAAAAACAGTCATATGATCAGTAAGGTAGCGTAAGGTTTGATTAGAAATTGTATTTAGATAGATAGCAAGGGGATGATACTTAAGGAATCTTTATAATTAATAAGGTGTTGTGTGTGCGTGTGTTTGTGTGTGAATGTCTCTGTGTGTGTATAAATAATAAATAGCAAAGAAAGTACAAAAGAAAGTTCATCGCAGTGCAGAGGAATGGTTTTATTCAATCTAGCAATCAAGGAGTTATTTCCAATGAAGGTTACTTACATCACTTTAGATGGCGCTGCTTCCTTACCCATATGAATTGCTGCACACACCACACCACACATATAATATATAATTATAATATATATATATATATAATATATTATATATTATAATATATATATATAATATATATATATATATTATATATATATATATCTTTTCTCAGTAGTAGGGATAAATGATTCAAGCCTTGTTTTTCTTCAGTTTATTCAGATGATGCAGGTTCAGAATTAATGCAAAAAAAAAAAAAAAAAAAACTATATAAATTCTGGTCGAGCATTAGTCATAAATAAAAATGTACATAAATTAACAAAGAGAATTGTATAAAATACTGTTCCTCGTAGTGAAACAAATCTGGCTCCTAAATGATATATTAAGAAAACAATGCAGGAAATAATAAATTAACATTTAAATAACACATTTGGAGTGTAGCATTGCATAAACCATCCCTACTTAGGGAAAACCCAACTCTTAAATGAGATACTAAGAAAAACTATGCAAGTAGATAATAAACTAACATTTAAATAATACTCTTGGAGTGTAGCATTGCATCAAACCAGTCCCTCTTCTGGAACCAAACCTGACTATTAAATGAGGTAAGAACAACTATGCAAGTAAATACTAAATTAACATTTAAAAAATACACTTGTCGTTTAGCATTCCATAAAACCAATCTTTCTTCGGGAAACCAAACCTAACTCTTAAATGAGATCCTAAGAAAAACTATGCAAGTAAATAATAAATTATCATTAAATAATACACTGGGAGTGGATTATTGCACAAAAACCTGTCCCTCTTCGGGAAACCAAACCTAACTTTTAAAGGAGATCCTAAGAAAAACTATACAAGTAAATAATAAATTAACATTTAAGTAATACACTTGGAGTGTATCATTGCATAAAACCAACCCCTCTTCGGGAAACCTAACCTAACTCTTAAATGAGCTCTTAAGAAAAATTATGCAGGTAAATAACAAATTAACATTTGGATAATGCACTTGGAGTGTAGCATTGCATAAAACAAGTCCATCTTCGAGAAACCAAACCCAACTCTTAAATGAGATCTTAAGAAAAACTAAGTAAGTAGATAATAAATTAACATTTAAATAATACTCTTGGAGTGTAACATTGCATCAAACCAGTCCCTCTTCGGGAACCAAACCTGACTATTAAATAAGATATTAAGAACAACTATGCAAATAAATAATAAATTAACATTTAAATAATACACTCGGAGTGTAACATTGCCATTGCATAAAACCAGTCCCTCTTCGGGGAAACCAAACCTAACTCTTAAATGAGATTCTAAGAAAAACTATGCAAGTAGATAATAAATTAACATTTAAATAATACACTTGGAGTCTAACATTGCATAAAACCAGTCCCTCTTCGGGAAACCAAACCTAACTCTTAAATGAGATCCTAAGAAAAACTATGCAAGTAAATAATAAATTAACATTTAAATACTACACTTGGAGTGGAACATTGCATTAAACCAGTTCTTCTTCGGGAAACCAAACCTAACTATTAAATAAGATATTAAGAAAAACAATGCAAGAAAATAATAAATTAACATTTAAATAATACACTTGGAGGAGAGTATTTCAAAAAACCAGGCCCTCTTCGGGAAACCTAACCTAACTCTTAAATGAGTTCTTAAGAAAAACTATGCAGATAAATAATAAAATTAGCATTTAGATAATACACTTGGAGTGTAGCATTGCATAAAACCAGCCCCTCTTCGGGAAACCAAACTCAATTCTTAAATGAGATCCTGTGAAAAATAATATGCAAGTAAATAATAAATTAACATTTAAATAATACACTTGGAGTGTAGCTTTGCATAAACTAAAATTAGACCTTAAAGAAGGGTCTAGAAAAAGCTAATTCGAGCTGGAAATCTATACCTTTACAGCGTATATATTGGTACATAGTATTCCTTAGGGCAAAACACGGAAAGAGCTACTTTTCAATGGTAAGCTATGCATTTAAGATAACTTAGAAAAATAGACCTCCAGGTGGATATAAAAAATGCTTTTCTTTTTTTTTCTTTTTAAATAAATAAGTAGGCCTGAATTATGCTAAATCGAAACTGTGTTAGGCTTACAATTGGTTAAAAATTATACAAAATCTTCAACTTCCTTCCGATGCTGTTGTTGACTGTCACTGTTTATATTTTAAATCTATCCTCATAATTATTTTCTATCCTCAAGTCTTTTTATTCTTTTATTTAATAATCAATCTATTATTTAATCTCATATACACTTTTATGGCCAAACTCCACTCTTCATTACTTCTCAAAATTTCAAAGACAACCTACTCAACAGCAGTAGTTGATGCTAGGAGGGTGATCTTGAAGCAAATGACCTTTGAATATTCTCATATCTCTCTAGTTGGGAAAAATAAAGTTGATTTCTATGCCTCAATTACTTAGCTTCTTCCTCTAGCTACTCAAAACAGTCTTCCATACAGTTTGAATATCTACCAAAAAATGTACATTTCAACCCTAATTTTCTTCTTAATATTCTTGGTATTTCCTTTTATTTAATTATTCTTAGAAGGATTACATTATCTATTTCGAAACGAGCTTCTAAGAGGTTGGGTGTTCTGAGTCGTCTTCGTAACTTGTTCTCATCACCCCAGTTGCTTACTCTGTATATGGGCGTTGTTCGCCCTTCTATTGAGAATGCATCACATATTCGGAGTGGTTCCACACATTTTGCTGTCTATGATAAAATAAAGTCTAGGGTATTTCTACTTGTTAACTCTCCTACACTCTTTATCTCTCTCTCTCCAGTATTTCTGTTGCATCACTCTCCTTATAGTGTCGCCATTACCATGGACACTGCTTCAGAACTTTCTAGTAGTATACCTACTTTTTTGGAAAAGCTCATGAGACTTATTCTTTTCCACAGTCATATACCTTCTTAAAGGCAGGAGCTCACTCACTTTTTCAATTTTTCCAATTTTTCTACAACTCCGGTGGAATATGGTTGGCCTCTGACCTTTTCCATCGAATTTTTTTACACTTAGCTCAATGGCTTACTGGCAGATTCATATCCAAGGAGTATTCAAGGTGGGATGTACTCAATTAACATCTGAGTAAGATGCCAGGCCTAAGGACAGAATAGCTCACATTATTTATTTCTTTTTGCCTATACAACCTTTACCTCAATTTGAGATGCAAGAAAGATGTCTCTAACTTCCGTTATGCTTGATACATCATTTATTTTTTTAAGGAGTCAAAAATGTAACTGATTGTTTTCAGTGAATAGCAAAATATAAAGGATAAATGTTAATTTGCAATATAGGCTATTCAAAATATCTGAAGTATTGCTTACTCTCAAATATTACTTTGTAACTAATATCAAAAAAGGATTGTTTACTTTAATATATTACTAAGAATTTTCTAACACAATGAAAAAGGATTTCTTATAAATTGTTTAGTCAGTTAGTTATTAATAATTTCTTCCCATTTCTTTATTAAATAAATATACAATTATGATATATGAGCTTAATATTTTCATTTAAAACACTTTTTTATTACTTTTTATTAAAAAATATATTAGGAAAATATATAAACAAAGGTAAAAAAAATCTTTGGCTTTTAGTTGCTTTTAACCAATATAACCTAGATGGTTTAACCCAATTGGTTTAGACCAATCAACCCTGATATATACTGTGTATATATATATATATATATATATATATATATATATATATATATATATATATATATATATATATATATATATAATAATATAATATATATATATATATATAATATATATATATATATATAATTTTTATTTTTCAGGTTGGAATTATACTTATCTTAGCAAATTCGGAAACGTAAGTTACTTTAATTTACTTATTTCTTAACCAATTATATCACAAAAGTTTTAATAATTGCCTTTCAAACAGGTTTGATTTAGTCTTGTATACGGAACTGAATTTCCATGCAAGATTAAACTTGATGTCAAGTTTAA
>JABUQX010019852.1:60000-67500 GCA_015478945.1 Trachelipus rathkii
TCAGCATCCTTTGACACTTTGACAGTAGAGTACGTGTTTTTGTGGTCAATTTACTCATAGATAATACAATAATATAGTATTACTATTTCTTAACAATAATAATAATAACAATAAAATAAGGGTAATAATAATAATAATAATAATAATAATAATAATAATAATAATAATAATAATAATAATAATAATAATAATAATAATAATAATAATAATAATAATAAATAATAATAATACCCTCTTATTGAAAATTTTACTAGGTTTCTCCTCTGATATCATTATATGTTCTCACTGGTCCCGCTTCTCCTTATTCTTTCAATCAATCGCTTTTTTTATTTAAAGCCTGTTCCTTGATATTTTGTGAATCACTAACATATCATCAAGCTTCTGAGGAGGGTTTGTCGCTACTTTAGCATATGTAAGCAGTTTCATTCTTTTTCAGTTCAGCTATCATATCTTTACCACCATGCTCATCCATCTATGCTTTCTACAGGTGAAATAAAAAAAACTTTTTTTACCCTTTAACTAAATGACTTTCATAATCTATATGCATTGAAAATTCGCTCTATGATCTGTACAGGTTTTTAATTTTATAAATTCTGGTATGTGTTCGTGTAGTGCATCGTGCCTTTTTTTACCACTTATATATATATATATATAATATATATATATATAAATATATATATAATATATATATACTATATATATATATATATATTATCATATATACTATTATATATATATATATATATAAATATAATATATATATATATATTAATATAATATAATATATATAATATATGTATATATATATTATATATATATATATATATATATATATTATAATATATATTATATATATATAATATATATATATAATATTTATATTATATATATATTAATATTTATATGAGGTATATATTATATATATATATATATATATATATATATATTTTATATATATGAATATATAACAGAGTTTTATATATATAATATATAAATATATATATATATTATATATATATAATATATATATATATATCTAATATATATATATATATATAATATAATATATAATAATTTATTGCCCATGGACTCCTCTTATTTGGGGAGCCCATGCCATTTTCAGAAACCCAACTTCTTCCACCGGGTGGAGCCATTGGTTCCCTCAGGGAGGTGATCTGCAATTGTATTTCTATAGGGTGTGAGGGTTGGGCATTTCACGAGTAGGTGTACGACAGTTTTGGTTCTGTCGAGCATCTCTAACAAAGTGGGATGGGGTGTGTTGAGGTTGAATCTATTTTGCTATCTTGAGATTTGGGTAAGTGTCGGATCTAATCTGGAAAGGGAGATCCTGTGTCCTTTCGTGGGAGGAGGTTTTGTGAAGAAGATGTTTCGGGGGGGGAGGGTAATGGTTTGTGAGGTTATTTGTTGAACTTTTGTTAAGGTATCGCTGTGTGAAATATGAATTAATATGATTTGTTAAAGGGGTGTTATTTGGGAGAGGGGGTTGGTCCTAAAGAGTTCGCCATAATAGAGGGCTGAGGAAGAGGGAGGGGATTTCAGGCGATGTGGTGTGTATTCCTGAAAGTAGTTATGACAGGGGTGGGTGGGGTCAAGTGTCTTGGCATAAAATTGGGTTCCTATCATATCAAGATGGTCTAGAATTTGTAGGATTTTTGTTTCTTCATGCAGATATTGAATAGGGGTGGTTTTCAGGCAACCAGTTTGTATTTTTTGTAGTTTATTCCTATTGGTGGGGGAGGTTAGTGGTTACCAGACTATTAATCCATAGTTGATTGCGGTTCTTGAAACTTGTTTGAATATTGTTGAGTGTGGATGTTTCATTGCTGAAATTATGTTGGGATAGGGTTCGGAGTACTTTCAATTTCCTGTTTGCTGTGTTGATGATGTTTTGGATGTAGGGTGTAAAGGTGAAGTGAGTGTCAAGGTTATTCCGAGTAATTTTGGGGTTTTGTTTAGGGGGATGACGGAGTCGTTTAGGGTTATTTGTGGTTGGAGTGATGATTGGTGTCTATCAGTAGTGATTAAGTAATAGATGATTTCTCTGCAGAGGCTAACATTCTATTGGAAATCAGCCACTCTTCCAGGTGATTTACATAAGTATGAGTGAGGATCGTGGTGGTTTGTACTGAGGGGTCCGATATGGTTATGGTTAAGTGAGTCTGCATAGGTAATTATTTCTGAGTTAGGAGATTGGGGGGTAGGGATATCGGAAGTAAATAGGTTGAACAGAAATGGGGACAGGATGGCTCCCTGGGGGACTCCATTTCTTAATTTCACTGTTTTTGAGTTCTGGTGTTTGCTTGATACCTGGGCTGTGCGTCCTGATATGAAATTAGATAACCATTTCTTGCAGTTGTTATGAAGGGGAGTGTTTAGGATTTTTTGGATAAGGACGTGTCTGGGTATTGTGTCAAAAGCTTTACTGATATCTATCGGTAAGAGGATAGTTCTGTGAGAGGGTGTTTTGTTTAGTCCATTTACGAGGTTTTGTGTATTGTTAGTTAGAGCTGTTGATGTAGAATGAAATTTTTTAAAGCCGTGTTGATGGTTTGGGGAGTGGATGGTGGTTTGAATTTTTGTGAGTATGATCTTCTCCATGAGTTTGCATAGGGATGAGAGAAGGGATATGGGGCGGTATGAAGATGGGAGATTGGTGTCTTTTCTGGGTTTTAATTTAGGTATGATGATAGCTTTTTCCAGTGTGAGGGGATGCTTAGTTAAAGGAGACCAGAATTTCATTGAAGATATCAGTGATGAATGATATGGTAGCTGGTCCAAAGTGTTTTATGTGAAGGTTAGAGATATTGTCTGGTCCGGTATCAGGGGGAATTTTTTGCGTATTATTCTTCTTTTATTTGCGTCAGTGGGTTGTTTGATATGTTGGAATAGTGTTGTGCGAGAATGTTGTAGTGTTGTTTGGGAGTGGGGAGGGAGTTGTTGTGTCCTCTTAGAGCTTCATTTGTGGGAAGGGTGCTATTCTGCAAGTTGCGGAATCTTTATCTGCAACGTTCTTCTCTCTTCTGGTCAGCCCATGCTGTACTCTAGGTGTTTCTTGAAATTTTCTGATTTTGGGTGGAAATTAAGTTGTTAATCTGTGTGTGTTAAGGTATTCCCCCATGCAGACCAGTTCTGGAGTATATTCGTTGTTCTGTGATGGTGTTTCTTTGTTTTATTATGTTACAGATTTCGGGGGTAAGTGAGAGGTTGTAATGTTTTCTGTGTCCTCTGGGTATGTAAAGATTGGAGGCTTTCTGGACTATTTTGGTGAAACTATCTATGGCTTTGTGTAGAGAGTGTGAGTTGTGGTTTGGTGGTGTGAGTAGGTTGGATTCAATGTGTTGGGTGAAGTTCTGCTAATTTGCTTTTTTCTAGTTTGTGAATGTTGTGGTTATTTTGGTTTGGTAATTTTTCTTGTTTGATAGGTGATTATTATTGGGCTGTGGTTTGATGGAAGATCAATTTCTGTGTTCCATGTGATGTTGGAGTAGAGAGAAGGGGAGGAGAAAGTAATGTCAGGGGATGTCTTGGTTTGATTGGTTTGATGGGTGATACGAGTAGGGAGGTTTTTATAATTTAATATGTTTGATGGATCGAGTTCGTTTAGGATGTGGATTCCTCGATCATCAAAGGTGTAATCGCTGTACCAGGCTGTATGTATATTTGCCATATATATAATCATATATATACTATATATATACTTTATTTATGTTTACTATAAATATATATATATATATATATATATATATATATATATATTTATATTTATATTTATATATAAATATATATATATATATATATATATATATATATATATATATATATATATATATATATATATATATATATATCATATATATATATATATATATATATATATATATTGTCTTATTTTATTTATTATATTGAAAAATAAGATTACTATTTAAGTCATATTTATATATATTCATAATTATATGTAGACACTTTTTTCGTAAATTTATTGTTGTTTAGAGCAATTTTGTAGTATTAAAATAAAATATTTATTCTCTCTGCTATATATATATGAAAAATAGGCCGCTTTGAAGCTAGTTATTTTGCTCACAATCTCGGGTTCATTGTGAGTAAGAATCCAGTTATTCCTGGTGTTAATACCGTTAATAGACAATTATATTATAACTGTAAATCTCAGTTCGTTCGTGTGGTAGGTATAGTAGATATATTTTGTTTATTGTTTGTCATAGTTACTTTAATCGTTTGCATTGGTAAGGTATTATTTATTGAAAATTTTATATATCGTATGTGTGTCAGTTTTTAAGGAATTTTAAATAAATAAATAAGTAAATAAAGGTTTTTAACGGATAATTAAGTTTTAACGGGAATAGAAAAGGAAAGGAAAGGGAGGTGGGGGAAGGGAGGAAGGGGGGAGGAGGAAGAGGGTGGGGGAATAGATATAAACTGATAGTGTGGGTTTTAACCTTTTATTGTTTTTATATTGTTTTAGCGTATCTGGTTATTGTTATTGTGGGTTGGTGAGCGGGGTGGTAACCCTAGGAGTTGGGTACCTAAGGTGGGGTGTCCCACAAAGCGTACAGCCTGTTTGAGTTATATATAGAAGTAGGGAAAGATGGGGAGGAGAGTGGTAATTAGGGTGGGGTGTATGAATGTGAGAGGGGTAAATGAGGATTTGAAAAGGGAGGAAGTGGGGTTGATGTGTGAGGAAAAAAGGTTGGATGTGTTAGGGATAACAGAAACGAAGTTGAAGGGAAAGAGGGAGATAGATTTCGGAAAATACAAAGGTATGGTATCGGGGGTGAGCGAGAGAGTGAGGGCGAGGGAAGGGGTGGGAATAGTTATGAGGGAAGAGATGTGGGACAAGGTGAGGGTGTGTAGACAGGTTAGTTCTAGGATAATGTGGGTAAAAGTGAAATTCGGGGGGGAAATGTGGGTCTTTATATGTGCATATGCACCTGTGAATGGAGCGAGAGAGGAGGAGAGAGAAAGATTCTGGGGAGAATTGAATGAGTGTTGGGAAAGTTTCGGGGTAAATGAAAAAATTTGTTTACTGGGAGATTTGAATGCAGGAGTGGGAAGGGAGGAGGTAGGAAGAATAATAGGTCCTTTTGGGGTTGGGGAGAGGAATGATAATGGAGAAAGCCTGATAGAGTTATGTGTCGAAAGAAGAATGATAGTAGGGAATACTTGGTTTAAAAAAAATGATAATCATAAGTATACATGGAAGAGTGAGATAACGGGGGGGAAGGCGATACTAGATTATGTGTGTGTGTAAATGGGAGGGATAGAGGTAGATTATTAGATGTAAATGTATTTAGAGGGGCGGGGAGGGGGATATCGGATCATTATTTGGTGGTTGCTAGGATAAGGGTGGGAGGAGAGGTGTTAGGAAAAGGGAAGAAAAGAGGAGAGTGGAAGTGATAAAGGTGGAAAAATTGGAGGAGATAGGGTGTAAGAGGGAGTTTGGGAGAGGTATGGAGGACAAGTGGAGAAACGTGAGAGGGATGGGAATTGGGGAGGTGGAAGGGGAGTGGAAGAGATTTAGAGAGGCAGTATGTGGAGAGGCTAGAAGGGTATGTGGGTAAAAGGGTGGGTGCAAGCAGAGGAAAGGGAGTGAATGGTGGTGTGAGGAGGTGAAAGAGGTGGTGAAAAGGAAAAAGAGGTTTATGTGAAATGGTTGGGAAGTAGGGGAGAAGATAGCTGGGAGGAATATGAGAGGACAAGTGGAGCAAAGAGGGCAGTGCTAGAGGGCGAAGAGAAGAGCAAAAGATGAATAGTGTAGAAAAGTGACGGAAAATTTTGAATCAGGGAATAAGGTAGTGTTCTGGAAGGGTTACCTGGCAAAGGAGAGAAAGGAGGGGTTGGGGGGGAGAGGGTTAAAAAGGAGAGAAGATGAGGACTGGATAGGAGGGGAGAGGTTAGGGTGAGAGGAAGAATTAGAGAGGAAGTATTTAGTAGACACATTAAATGAAGGGGTGGGGTAGGGGAGGAAGATATGCAAGAGGTGAGGAGGGGAAATGTAGTGGGGAGGGAGGGGGAGGATGAAATACAAATGGAGGAAATTATTAGGGCCGTGAATAAAGGAAAACACTAAAGATGCTTGTGGAGAAAAGTATTGAGAGGAAAGGGAAAGTGTATGGATGTTTTTTAGATTTAGAGAAAGCATATGATAGAGCGAATAGGGGTGAAATGTGGAGGGTGTTGGAGGAAAATGGGGTGGGGGGTAATTTAGGAAAGGTATTAGGGCCTTTTATAGGAATAGTAGAATGTGTGTGAGAGTGCTAGGAGGGGAGAGTGAGATGTTTGGGACGATGTGTGGATTGAGGCAGGGGTGTGTAATGTCGCCGTGGCTATTCAATTTGTTTATGGAGAGTGTATGTAGAGGAATGGTGAGGGAGGGGAGGGGGGTGGAATTGATGAAAGGGAATGATAGAAGGGAAGTGAACATGATACTGTTTGCGGACGATACTGCCCTAGTGGCAAAGAACGCGGAAGAGCTGAGGTATTTGGTGAGGGAGTTTGAGAGAATGTGTGGACAAAAGGGGCTTAAAATAAATCCAGGTAGGGGTAAAGTGTTAGTGTTTGAGGAGGAGGAAAGAGAGGAGGGGGAGGGGTTAGAGGTTAGAGTAGGGGGGGTAGTATTGGAAGAAGTAAAGATTTTTAGATATTTAGGGATGGAGTTGGGTAAGGGGGAGGGATGAAGGAGGAGATAGAACATAGAATAGGTGAAGGAATGAGGGCTTTGAGTGGTCTGAGAGAAATATGGAAAGGGGGGGATCTGTCACAAAAAGTTAAGATAAGTATGTTTGAAAAAATCTGTGTACCAGCGGTGATGTATGGGTGTGAAACGTGGGGGTTGAATGCCAGGTCTAGGAAAAAGTTGGAAGTATTTGAGATGAAGGGGTTGAGAGCGGTTGTGGGGTTAGCAGAAGGGAGAGGATTAGGAATAGGGTGGTGAGGGAGAGATGTGATTGGAGGAATGGTCTGGTGGGAAGAGCGGAGAAAGGAATGTTAAGATGGTATGGGCATTTAGTGAGAATGGAGGAGCAAAGAGTGGTAAGAAGAGTTTGGGAGGCGGAGGGGATAGGAAGGAGAGGAAGGGGGAGACCAAGAAGGAGGTGGATGGATGGAATAAAGGAGATGTTGGAGGAGGGAGGGATGGGGGAGGAAGAGGGTATGATGTAGGGATAGAGGGGGGTGGAGGAGGTGGGTGAGGGGCAGAGATGAGGGGGGGGTGTGGTCTGAGGAGGCTGTATAAATTCCACTACCCATTGCAAGCGGGACAAAAGATGTTTAATATAATAATAATAATATAATATATATATATCATCGCCACCTTCATTCTACAAAGATTGGGTAAGGTGTCGCAACATGCACCGGAAACAGAAATTAAGTAGAAGAAGAGACATAACGAAAGTCGGCCAGCCTTACCGCCCCTTTAAACCTTTTAGTGAAACTCGTCATTAAATCCACCCTAGAGCTTCATGG
>JABUQX010019852.1:70000-75584 GCA_015478945.1 Trachelipus rathkii
ATAGTATTAAGGTCAGGATTTAAAGAGATATTGTGTTCATTTATGTGCCGCTCTAACAAATCCAAGGTATAGTTAACAGGTACATTAGTAAATAACGATGTTACATCGAAACTTACGACTTCGTAGTTGGAAAAATTTAAGTTTCCAACCTTTTGGACAAAATCCTCTGTATTTTTCAGGTGTGCTGTTGATATATTTCCCAGGAAAGGTTTTAATTTTAAGGCCAACCATTTTGATAGTTTCTGGGTTATACAGTTTATATGAGATAAAATAGGCCTCAGGGGGATGTTTTCTTTATGTAGTTTTGGTAATGCATAGAATCTTGAGAGTATAGGTAGATATGCCTTGAATTTTTGAATGAGGTCCTTTTGTGCCGGAATGATTTTACTGATTGAGTTGTTGAATTGTTGTTGGGAATTCTTTAAGGGGTTTGTATTTATTGAAATATAAGTATTGGTATCATCAAGAAGATTTTGAGCCTTGTTTGAGTATTCCGTGGGGTTCATCAGAACGATGTTGTTCCCTTTATCTGATCGGGTAATTACAATTTCTCTGTTAGCTTGTAAATTCTTCAGCGCTCTAAAAAATCTCATGGGAAATCCTGTGTGTTTTAGGAAGTCCTTTTGCAACTTCAATAAGACTCCGAAGAGTATGTCACAATTTAAATCGGGATTTCGGTTGGTATTTTTCCATTTATTGAAACTTATACTTTGATTTATCCAAGGATCCAAATTGGGCAATGAAAAACTTAGACCAAAGCCCAACAAGGCTTTCTCGGTACTGTTTAATCTGTAGTTTGATAAATTCTTAATATTACATGAGTTACTATGTTTATTCCATGGACTATTGTTGAAAAGTCGATCTAATTTAAGATTTAATTGATTTCTCTTGTTACTAACCTTTCTATCTTTTATTTCACAGGCGAAATCTAGTAGTCTTGTAAATAGGTTATGCACTACCAAAACTACATAAAGAAAATGGCTGAGGTATGTAGACGATGTCCTCGCATTAGTGCCGAGGAATATAAACACAACTGATATACTAAACTTTATTAATGATATACACAGCGATATTAAATTTACAATAGAAAAATCAGCAAATAACAAGATTAACTTTTTGGACGTACTCATTACCTGGAATACAGATCAACTTCCATCTTTCAGCATATACCGAAAACCAACAGCAAATCCATCATATATCCATTGGTTTTCCTGCCACGATACTTCGACAAAAATTGCAGTTTTAAGCAACTTGTTCCTACGAGCATATAAGTTATGTAGCCCCCAAAATCTAAACCAAGAAATAAAAACCTTAAAAAATAGTTTTCACAAATTAAGTTATCCAGAGAATTTCATAAACAAATCATTACGCAAAGCAAAAAATAAATATTTAAACATTACTACTGAAACCTTCACCAATATTCTACCCATACCAAACCTACAATGAAGTAATATGGAATATATACCAGCCAGCATAAAAACTGTTAAATCCAATAATATAATATTAAAACATGCGTTAAAGCCCAACATTAGCAACTTAAACATAGAATCTCAAGTAATATAATGGAACGCCAGGTTCTTTTTATACAGGAATCAGCTGAAGACTATAGTATTTATTATCAAATATACCCTTAAGATCGTAAAAAATTATGTACAGCACCTTCAAATTATCTTTTATTATATGGCAGAAAATAAATATTCCAAATAATAGATAGGCCAATAGAATCAACTAAGACATTAGGAAAAAATTTGATATTTTATTTAAAAATAAATGAAAAAATATGATTTGAATATAATATAACAAAATCTGCGCTTTACACATCGGCAAAAATATATATATATATATATATATATATATATATATATATATATATATATATATATATATATATATATATATATATATATATATATATATATATATATATATATATATATATATATATATATATATATATATATAACACTATATATATATATATATATATATATATATATATATATATATATATATATATACAGATAAATATATATATATATATATATATATATATATATATATATATATATATATATATATATATATATATATATATATATATATATATATATATATATATATATATATATATATATATATATATATATATATATATATATATATATATATATATATATATATATATATATATATATATATATATATATATATATATATATATATATATATATATATATATATATAACAATTTATATATATATATAACTATATATATATATAGTAGAGTGTCTAAACTGACATGTCTTAACTCTGAGACAGCTACAGTAAAACAATTTTACATATTCTGAATCAGCGGAAAATTCTAAGGAGGGTTTAATATTTTTTTAATTTTTTTCGTTTATCGGAAAATTTTAGAAATTTCTTTTTTATATATTCCAATTAGGGGCTCAGGCCGGCAGGGACCAGAGGGGGACAGAAGTCCCCGTCGTCACCGAGCCGAAGACCGACTCATACCATCTTTATTGTTTACCCTATGTATTTATTTAGTTAAAAAAAAAAAAAAAAATTATTACCTTTACAATATGCTATTACTTTAATTACAAGAAAAAAAAATTTTTACCTCTTAACATACGTTTCCAAATTTAAATTCTTCTAAATTAATTTTTAATCTCTTCTAAAAAGTCTATAAAACTATTTTCTTTTGGAATATTTTTTTACAAATATTTTGAAATATAAAATCAAATAATAATGAAATAACAATCTAAATATATAAAAATACTATAGTAATGAAGATATGTTGCTTCACATTTATTCGTTTTTCAGTCGTAGGCTGAGCATTGCCTGGCTACTTAATTTAAATGATAAAAATATCGTCAATTGCTTAGAAAATTATGGCTCGTTGTTATATTTCGAAGAATAAAAAAAAAAAAAATAAAATAAAAACAAGAAATTAAAAACCCACTCCTTAGAATTTTCCGCTGATTCCAAATCTGCAATTTGTTTTACTGTAGGTGCTACGCTGCCGTTCTCGAATTACATGATGTCAGCTTTAGACACTCTGACCTACATATATATACATATATATATATATATATATATATATATATATATATATATATATATATATATATATATATATATATATATATATATATATATATATATATATATATATAAATATATATATAAATACATTTACAATATATATATATATATATATATATATATATATATATATATATATATATATATATATATATATATATATATATATATATATATATATATATATATATAATATATATATATATATATATATATATATATATATATATATATATATATATATATATATATATATATATATACGCACGCATGTATATAAAGTATGCAGTATTCTTAAAACAATATTATATTTAAAGCAATATATATCCGCGAATATATATATATATATATATATATATATATATATATATATATATATATATATATAAACAAAAATATATATATATATATATATATATATATATATATATATATATATATAGACAAAGATATATAAATATATATATATAAATATATATATATATATATATAATAAAAAAATATATATATATAAAAATATATATATATATATATATATATATATAAATATATATATATATATATATATATACGTATACAATATAACAATAAATCTAATGCAAAGATATATATATATATATAATATATATATATATATATATATATATATATTATATATATATATATATATATATATATATATATATATATATATATATATATATATATATATATATATATATATATATATATATATATACTCCCAAATATATATTAAGTAAATAAAATTAACACAAAAACATATAGAGAAATGCTTTTAAGGAACAAGCTTTAAGTTTATCTCAAAATAATTTCAAAAATTAAAATGATGTTGCAAAATGTCTGTCTGTTCATTATTATAAACAATGATCAAGGCAATTACATGTTTCAATAGACAATTTCTCATTGAAGATGAAAGATTTAATTATGAAACCTTTATATATTTATAACTAGACATTAAATAAAAGAATATTACATAATCAAGAATATATTTAAACTTCTTTTAATTTAATAAATAGCAATTATTAAAAGATTTGTAATAAATGTTTCAACACATTACCTTTACTTCATAATATAGTCAGGTGTGAGTACGAAGTCGTCTGCTGTGTATATTATCCATTACCTGAGAAACACATAGAACAATTCCGACACAAGAAAGAAAGATGTTATTTATCACTCGATAAAATATTTCTAGATTAGGCGAATAATGACATAAAATACATAAATTAAAAAGAATTATTTAAATTAACAAAAATTACCTTCTTTTTTACTTTTTGAGGAATATTTACACAAGAAACACTTCATACATACTCGCCCAGACAGACGAGATAGCGTACTAAACAAAGCAATATGCAAAAGCAACGATTTCAATCAGGATCCTGAGCTTAACATCTTAGACCAAAAGCAATAAATGAGAGAAAAGGCCGAAAATGTGATATCTAAGGTTTTATATGCAGCTAGGTATACTCGTATACCTCTTTATCATGCTTGAAACAGTTGAAATGAAGAAATATGTGTACAGGTTACTGAATTTACAAGAAACGTATGTAGACATCAACAGGTGAATAGGCGGGTTACCACCTTAACAAAATTAGAAAGACTTACAATATAGCTACAATCTCAGACAGAAGGATTTACTTTAACGATGGCCTTAAAATCGATTTTATTATTTTAAAATATATATACAACTTTAACATTTACATGTACTTTACCTACGCTATTTTCATAGTAAATAAATTGTACGCAAATACTATTAAAGTTAAGGATTAAAATAATAATTATAAGAAAAATAATATAATAATATATTTAATAAATAATAATAATAATAATAATAATAATAATAATAATAATAATAATAATAATAATAATAAACAGTTATAAATACCTAATATTTCATTAACGATAATTTTATCTTAAAAGTGAAGCTTTCAGATAAAATAGGTTCCTGCATCTTTTAACAATTTACACATACTTTTTATAATAAAGAGAAAAATATTATTATATATATATATATATATATATATATATATATATATATATATATATATATATATATATATATATATATATATATATATATATATATATATATATATATATATATATATATAATGGTCAGAATGGGGCTGCAATTTATATGCTATAAAATGGGAGGGTAACATATACAGGGGAAGAATGACTTTTGAAAACAAATTTATATATAGCATGTACATCGTGTTACATCTTAGGCCCCTCAATCACAAGCAAATTACTTATGAATTGGCATTTACATGTTTATAGAACATTGGCTTCATCCTGTTCTGCTTCTTCTTCAGTTTGTTGATCTGTCAGGGAGAAGTCAAGTTCCATCGCAGAATGAACAGCTTCGGTAGTCCATATCATTATCTTACCGCTAATGTGATTTAAATGAATTCCTGTACTTGGAGAGGAGGCGACCAGCTCATTATTCTCGGGTTCTGGT
>JABUQX010019853.1:12500-17500 GCA_015478945.1 Trachelipus rathkii
ACGAGGATGGATAGATATTCCCACATACCTTCGCAGATATTTAGCTCGCAACCCTGAGGTGCGCGAGAAATTCTTTACCGACGAGGATGAAGAAGACGAAGAAGTGGTTGAAGATGCAGAAGACTCTGATGATGTTAATTCAGTTGCTAACAGTTCTTCAATATCCGACAATGATGTTGAAGAAGATCCATTTCAACCCATCGAAGACGATGATGACGAAAACGATTTTGAGGGATTTCTTCCAACAAATCCTATCCCAATGGATCTATTCACGAGGTTGCCTAACTTATGGGATCAAATAGAACAACTGAACGTTGATACTGCAGAATCAACAATGTCTCCTGTGAGAACTCCAGTCCTTTCACCTATAGTAGTTCAGCCTACTCGTTCTCCGCCCAAGGTTACTTTCGTGCTTCCTCCAAGTGATATAACAGAATCTTCACGAACCATTCCGGTTCCACCTTTATCGTTACAGCCGAATCTATCTGCTGTTTCCCCAATTCTGGTACACAGTCCTAGTTTGGATTACCATGACTTCTATACTCATGTATATCCTTCTCCTTCACAACTTCAAGTATCTTCGGCTTTTACGCCGCCTATCAGTCACACTATTGTGTCATCAGTTTCTACTTCCCAATCTCCGGCTATAACAAATCCAAATACAGTTGCTTTTCACTCAGTTAGTGAACTAGAGGGAGCGTCTTTCTTGAGTTCTTTCTTCAAGGATAGACCAAGTTCCAATCTCCTTGGTCCTTCAGCAGTTCTCAGTTCTTTTCGAACTCAACAAGATTCGCCTCCACCTTTTTCGCCTTTCAATTTCAGTACGTCTTCTCAACATTCCGATTTCTCGGGTTTCCATTCTAGCTCTCCATCTTACCTTCCTTCAGACTCCTATCAGTTACCTACCCTTTCTCAAACACCACCAGCTCCATATCATGTAGTTGGTGAAGTTCTCGGTGATCCTGCTCATCTCCAACTTGATGACAGTGATCTCGAGTTAATTCATATAGGAGAGGAAGATTTAACCAGGTTCAACTTTCCTCCTCGTCCATTCACTCGACGTATGGGACAGGTACCTGATCTTCCGAATGTGATGGAAACTCCTCTAGAATACGTGCTCAATAGAAGAAGGAGTAGTTTGTTATAGACCGGTTAGTAGTTAATAGTTTCTAAAAACGGTTATCAGAATTCTCAACAATTCATCATATTCTTTCTTCAATAGGATCTGCCGGTGTTCACTGAACTGAACACTTGTTCTTGTGGTATTTCGCTCTTTTCCTCTCTTCCTCATCAATTTTCCCGTTTTCCTTCGTTCTTCCTGGGTTCTGTGAGTTCTGGGAGGGGATGATCATGGGGTGGTGCAGGGTGGAATTTGCAGGATGGCATGCGGTTAATGCAGAAATGCGAGACTTTGAGGATGTATTATTAATGCGGATGCGAATTACATGCACTCATTTCATCTCTTTTTCATTACATTAGATGCAGACAAATTCAGTGACACTGTAGAGTTTTCTTACATTCATCTCAGCCTCACTGAATACTTGCCTATAAATCTATCAGAACGTTGTTGTTGGTTGTAGAAATTTATTATTATTATATTTTAATGTTAATATTTTTATATTTTGATAAATATAGAATATAAAAATATAAAAATAAAATTTTCCCACCAAGTTAGGCTAATTTTAAGTACATATTTGCATAAACACAGTTAACAGAGTTGAAGATTGCCCTCGTGGTATTCAACGACAATTATGATAAGCCAACAACTGTTATGTTCTTTGGTTACTCAACCCATTTTTCAATTTGATACACCGACACTTATTATGTGCATATTAATTTCATTAATTTAAAAATTTGAAAAATGATTTAAACATTATAATTGCTTTATAATTCAATTCAATTCTTAATCTTGAAAAATAATTAATATTATTATATTAATTATTGTAAAAAGAATTTATTATAAACATTTTGTAAATATTATGTTATAATTGCAAAGCAAAGTTATTAACTTAGAAATTAATTAAATCAGATTTAAATAAATTAAAGCCGACTTGTTAAATAATAAAATTTTAATTTTAGAAGGAACAAGATTATACTTTATTATTATGTATCACTTACACGGATGCAAATAATAAAGCCCCTGTAATTCTCTTTGCAGTATGAAGACTCTCTTAGCAGTTGGAGCTAGCGAATTGGAGTTGCTCCGCCGAGAGAAGAAACTGCTCAGAGAACAATTCAACCTTCATGTAAGGGTGGATTATGGTTCGGGTCGGACTATCCACGACTGTCCTTCCTATATCAACACCCTCATGAAACCCGACGTTGACTTCATCCTTATATGGGCACTTACACCCTTGGCTTGGCAAAAGAAATCCATTTCTAATGGTGACAAAATAGTAACAGTCTTTGAGCCAGTGGTCAACTTTACAGTCGAGGGTGTGCCCAGCCTAATGGAACAAATTACCAAATATGCCAAAAAGAAGAATCCAAGGGTCAAAGTATACCTCATGATTCCAACAGTTAAAGACATGTACGTCTTTAACCAAAAGCGGATCACGAAAGCATGGGGTCCAGCTTTTGCCGATCACCTCAAAGATGATGACTCCATGTCCCCTCGGTCAATGAGAGAACACTCTATCAGATCCTTCGTCCTGTTTGAAGATTTGGCATATTTTCGATATAAGTGGACTGATAAGACCACTCTACGCGGTAGTGAGGTTTTTAATTACTATTATGGAACCAAACGAGGCACGCCGGAGTATAAAAACACCCCACATCTCCGATACATTAAGAAAAAACAGATGTTTCTTCAATCTCCGATGCTATATGATGGGTTACATGCCAATCGTTTGTTCCTGGAACAATTCATGCGGAAGTATAGGAGTTTCTTCACTTCCCACGCTCTTTCCCGTCCTTCCCGTCCACGGCCTTCTGATAGCCGTCGTGATGTACACTCACGAACCAGCCGTCGACCACCTATTTCAACATCAACTAGAAGCGAGGAAAGGAGACAACCCATCCAATCAACAAGCGAACCACCTCGATCGTCTACTTCTCGAACTTTATCCAACATCGAGAGGCGGTTGGGTGCGGCTCCTTTCACTGGATTGCCTCCATCAGCTTTTATACCTCAGTGGCCTCACTCCGTTTCAGCCTACACGACTCCACAGTCGGAGTACCCATCAACCCCGAGTCATCTGTCCGACTACCCGTCTGTTTCTTCGTCTACACCATTATCATGCCGTTCTCAGCTGGGTGGTTCCGACCAGCAACAACATGACCAAATCCGATTGGAAATGCGGATGATGTTGGAGAGGTATGATTATGGCTCCTTATCTGACTGTAGACGATCTTTAGTTCTCAACTCGATAAAAAAATTTATCGAAGAAGAGGAACTCGTGCTTCAATCCCGTCGGGCGCGTTTTCTTCCTTCTCTTCAATAAACAGACAACAGTTTTCAGTTTGTACATATTTTTGTAAAAATATTATATTGCTCTGTCAATATTTCAGTTTTCCGTTTCTCAAAATTTTGGTTTTCTGGTTGTGTGTGGATAAGGATGTAATCAGTTCTTTTGATTTTCCATCATTTTTCGGTTAATCCCATCTCCTCGCCGCCTACCACCTCATTAACAGATCATCGGCTTCACATAATTTATGATTATAAGAAATTTGAGTGGGGGCGTAATTTTAGTGCGGGGGGATGTAGGGGTTGCTGCACAGTAGCTCCTGCTTCTACCCCGGTTATGCTCTGCAATGTGCATCACTAAAATTTATAGCTCTGAAATGTGCATCACAAATATATATATTGTATTGATAAATATATATATTATTATTTCATTTCCATGTATGCTTTAATCATAAATTTTTCCAATTCTGCTAACTATGTTTTTTTTTAGGAGATTATATAAGTAGGAAAGTAGTCACTTTCAGATATATTTAGTATTTTGTGAAGTGGACCATTTCTATTTTGTCCCCTCACCACATCTCAGGCAATCTCTCAGGATTCCTTGTGGACAAGGAATTTACACCTCCGTAAAAGTAAGATATTACTTTTACTATGTTCTCTTATTAAATGTCTTCATATTTTTTAGAGGTGTATGCTGCTCCATTTGAGATATCTGTATGGCTTGGCTTATGGCTATTTCTATTTTCGCAGTTTTGCAGCAGTTCTCCGGTCTTTCTCAAGACTCGTCCAACAACCCTTGAGGAAGGATTTCTATTAATCCCCAAGGGTAAGTTGAAGCCATGCTTAAGTATATATCTTATTTTTTGTTTTCTGTATGGAGCACAATTTTACAACATGCCTATTTTCTTATATTTTATCAGGTTCCATTGCCGGGGCCTACCTTGCCCATTCCACCACCGGGGCCTGCTTTGTGTATATCTCTTGCCGCCAAATTTCTATCACTGAGGCCTACTGCCCGAAATTCTGCATCCGAATAGCAGACCATATTTCAATTCAGCACTGGAGTGTTGCAATAACAGACCACAAAAGTTGAGTGATCTTTAATATTTGCATCCTTTACTACACACACATATCAGTTCTTGTTCCTTTTTGTAAATATACCTCTCTTGAAACTGAATTTGAATGAAATTAAACTGAACTTGAGTTTAACTTGAACTGAACCTAATTTGAATCATCATCTCAACACGATCTTAGGTTTGGGTCTACATCTTAGACCAAACCAATAGATAACAGTTACTCAGAAATAGAAATCGACATTTAGATTATCCTCCCCTTAATTTAATTATAATAAACGTTGTTTTAAAACGTTCGTTTTATTTCCCATGATTCATCTAATCTGACCTTGTTTATACAAGGAAGAATCTTCAGTACGAGTACCTCACGTACTCACTCACCCATCGAAGGTTCATTTTGCGGAAGGACTAAATTGGAGTTGTTCAAAGGTAAAAAAGGTAGTTACCGTTAGGAAATACACTAATTCTACCATTAACAGCGGTGTGGGTAGATTAATATTAACTTTAGTTAGTATTTTCAG
>JABUQX010019854.1:17500-25000 GCA_015478945.1 Trachelipus rathkii
ACACTCTTCTGTATATATATATATATATATATTATATAATATATATATATATCTATATATATATATATATATTATATAATAATATATATATAAAATTATATATATATATATTAATATATATATATATATATAAATATATACTATATAATATCCACCTACTCCCCAGATTGGTGGTTGAGGTGCATAGAATACACCGGAACAGAAAAATAGTAGAAAGAACAATGAACAAGTCGAAAAAGAAAAACCCCCCTTTACCTACCCTTTATACCCCTTAATAGAACTCGTTTGCAGATAGAAATAATCTACTCTCAACGAGGTTTCACGAGACTTGCGACGGATCCTACACTGTGGTATTCGTTCAGTGTGGGGTTTCATCAACCTTGAGCAATAGCCCACACCATACCCTCCAAAACCGTCCGTATCACTCTCTTGTTCTGAACACTTGATCGTTCTTGCTCTCGCCAAGAACTCAAATTTGCTCTCCTTCAGGCATTTTCTTTACTGACTCAATCTCTTTTTCCTTCGGTCTCCCAGCCGTTCGATTCCCAACACACTCAACCACTTATACCATCCGCTTAACTCAACGACTATCTTTCATGTCTTCCCATATGGCCAAACATCTCAATGTAGCTTTCTTTACTGTCTCATTTACGCCTTTCTTCCAGACCACACAACTTTCTAATCGCGTTCATTCTTAATGTTATCGATTCTTCTCACGACCTAACTACACCCTAATGATTGTCCATCTGAACACCTGTTTGTACTACCTTTGATTCATATCTAGCCCTTTAATGTTCAACATTCCATAGTTTCCATTTATAATCATCAAAACATTTGGCACTAGGTAACAACCATGCCACTCATGCAAACCCTATGCGCATCTTCAAGGACTTAGTCCCTTCACATTCACAGGATTTAATTGCAACAGCCCCTGGCCTACCGATATTATCTACACAAGCTTCCTACTCTTTTGCATCATCCTGTTCATTTTCATCCAACATATATTCATATATATATATATTATATAAATATTAAAAATATATAGTAATATAATAATAATATATATATATAATATATATATAGATTATAGTATATTATATATATATATACTGTATATATATTATATATATAATATAATTATATAATATATAATTATATAATATATACTAACTATATAGATTATCACTGATGAAATTGAAGAATAACATTGCGTTGGAATGGTAATATAGAATGATTCGGAATATTTTACAGTATGGTATCTGTTATATCCTAAAATGAATTAATTGGTGTAATTTTGGGTTCGTTAAAAGAGGCCATGAGCTTAGTTGGTTTTTGTATTTGTGCATGCTGTTATAAACTTCTTGAGTGCTAAGTTTTATAATTTATGATTTACGGTTGTATTTTATAGAATTGGTTGGATTGGTTCCTCTGTTACTTCTCAAAGGAGCATAGGACCTTTGTCATGATTCGCCATCTTTATTTAATCATAACTCTGGTTTCAGTTATCCAGCAATTCAAGCTGTGAAGGCGATTAGACTCACATAACATATTCTTGGTTTTGTTTTCCGCCCGACCATGATTCGATTTCGGGGTTATAGGGGAGATTTTATCGACTGAACTACGGAACACACTTAAATAACAATACCTATTTGTAAAAGATAGAAGTTAATTAATCTAGCTTATTTTGAAACGCCATAAAAGATAAATATTGGTTTAGTAAATCAATTTTGTGAGAAAGGTTGAAGAATTCTTAAGTTTCAGCTTCTCTTAATTGTCTTTAATAATAATTTTTTTAATCTATCTTTATATTTATTATGATTTAATTATGCCATGTAACATACCTTTGATAATTGTTTTCATTCCAAATTCATCCGGTTTTACATTCCTGCTGCAAAATGAACCGGCTTCTTTTATGTAAACAACGCCTTGAGAAGTGGATATTCCTACGAAGCATTCGTAAGTATGAATATCTGTTCGTTGAGTTAAGGCGTATACTATACCTTTTTCTTCCCATTGACCAATGCATTGGTATTCTCTCTCTATTAAAACAAGGAAAAATATTAGTCAATATAAAATAAAAATAAAAAACTTATGAATAGCGAGGTACAATTGTTTTTAACGATAAAAATGATAGATGTACAAATGATAATTATTATTATTATTATTATTATTATTATTATTATTATTATTATTATTATTATTATTATTATTATTATTATTATTATTATTATTATTATTATTATTATTATTATTATTATTATTATTATTATTATTATTATTATTACCTTCTATGACGGGTTTTCGTTTTTTATTATTATTTGAATTGATTTTTTTGTTTTCTAAATCATGATGAAATGGCAATGGAGTAGAACTGACGCTTATGTCTCGCATTGACGGAGATGGAGAAGGTAGAGCTCTCCAAAGACTTTCTTCTACAGGAATAGGTCTTTCTATCAAGAGATGAGGTCTTTGTTCGTTTTGTACAGCAGGAGGTGCAAAACCATTGTTTAGTCTATGGTTTATTTTTTCCTCCGATCCTGGCCAAAATCCTATAGGGTCGTCTACGTTTAAGTTGCTCCCAATAGGTAGTAATCTTACTCTATTCTCTCTAGTTTCCGGAACATTTTGATGGTGTCTAGGGTTTTCATCACCGTGTCCAAATCCACCATGGTTTATCCCTGGAAACCCCGTATTTGAATTACTAGGACCTCCTTTCGGGATATAACTAAAATCAATATTTCTATTGAAATTATGACGAGGTTGTTGGGGAAGTCGATGACTTGTCTGTTGCTCTGCCACAGGAACATAGGTGCCTCTTCCAAAAGAATCTATCCTCGATTCAGATATTCTAAAGTCATTTGGGTTCCAAGGATTTTGTGGGATTGGATGTAAATTTCTTTGAGGATTATTATTTTGATGAATATCAAGAGAAGGATGATATCCAGAGAGGAATTTTTTATTTTGATCTTCCTTAATTAACGGTGGCTTGGTCGTTGTAAATGAACTTCCACTTCCCCAAGAAAAAGACATTGTTGTAGTTTTGGGATTCCTGACATTATAGAGAGCATCATAAAACTGTTGCGCCTCTCTTTTTCTCTTCTTCGTAATAACAAGTGTAGCTCCTTGTACAGAAGCCGAATCATACACAGAATTTTGCAAATTAAATCTTGTTTTCGCAGGCAATAGATTAACTGATCCAATCTGAATTTCTCTTGGAACATTCATAAATGACTGGCCTCGTCTTTCAGGAAAATTCGCAGGAACACTGGTTGTACGCCTATTGTTGAATCTTTCAGGCGGAATATAAACTCCTGGAGTAACTTCCAAAGGTTGTGGAAATGGAGTTCCTGAAAAATTTATATGATACACAATGCATAACAAGCAAAAGAAACTCTACAATCTTGTTAGTAATTAAAACTACAACTTAATAAAATAGCCACTAAAACAAACTACAATAATGCAAGAATAAATTAAAAAAAAGCAACACAATCTATACAAGTGCCAAAGTCTATATGGCTGATTTTAGGTTCTCTGAATCTAATGATTGTACTTCGGTTGCATTCATTAGAAAAGTACGCATGTAACAAATACAAAGTCACATCAATATGTTAAGTGTGATAAGTCAAAACTGCACGGTTGTTAGTATAGATACAAAAATAATAAAAATCAATTAAAGCTGCTAAGACAATGACTTACGTTCATATATTGAATTAGGATTGCTGCATTCGTCTACAGCGTAATACATGAGGTCAGTCCTGGTGCAATCAGAAAACATTTGGGCACAAAAACCGGGTGAATCTGGTAGCTCTCCTTTATAAGTCCCAACTATAGGACACGAAGTTGGCCGTTCAATATTTGTTCCTTTAAAATATATATTTTGAAACGATAAGAATGTTTTTCATATTACTTTTTATGAGTTAGAATAAAAGATACATCTTTAAAAACTTAAAAAAAAAAGATGTTTGATCTCTCATACATTATCAATGGACCATGAAGTTCCATGATCATTGAACAATAAAGTATAAAAAGGTAGATAGAACTTGACTCACGAGCTTGGGTGACCCATGAAGATTGATTGCCAAAGTTTCTTATATCGCATAAATTCGGCTGTAAAGAATCTTCAGGATTTTCACCTAAACAAATAACAAATATTTAAAAAAAATAAATAAATAAATAGCAATTTTCTAAAAAAAAAGGATTTTGGAATCATTAGACAAATTATGAGCAAAGTAATATTAATATCAAAAAGATTTAACAAGATTTTTAATTTAATTTAAAAGGGGATTTATAATTTTTTAATATTTCAAAAGAAAAAAAATTACATCTTTACTCACTAAAAAGAATTTCGATAATGTTTGCGCTTCTTCTTTTTATTAGAACACACGTAAAAAACCACTTGCCACTTTTGGGAGGAAATGATATATATATATATATATATATATATATATATATATATTATGATATATATATATATATAATATATATATATATATATATATGTCTAATATAATAATATATATATATATATATATCTTACTACTTCTCGCGAGACTTTTATATCTTCTCATCTAAATACTGAGGTCCTCTATTTAGGGGATTTCAATGTACGCAACACCGAATGGTTGGAGTTTTCTCACACTGATTCAGGTTGGGAGGAGGCCGAATCATTTAGGATTCTTAACGATGTGGAGCAACTAAGTAAGGAACCTAAACACATTCCGAATCATACCAACCAATTATTGAAAACACTTGACCTATGTTTCACCACTAGTCCTTCTCTATATAAATACACACCTTATGCACTTATTGGTAAATCTAACTGCAACGTTATATTATTCAATTTTAATACTTTCTCTCCAACACCTCCATCCTGTCATATGCGTACTTTATGGCACTTTAATCGGGCCCATTGAGGGGCTTGGCGTCGCTTCTACGCTATGACTGGAGAGACTACTTTGACTCTGAAGAAGCTTCAATTTCTGTCATTAAGGTGGGAGTTGTAATCGTTGATGGGATGAACAAGTTCATTCCTTCTTCGACTAGATCTTTCTCTCCTCAAATCCATGGTTCGATCGTGCTTGTTCTCTGGCCATTCAGGCTAGAGACAGTGTATATCGGAAGTGGAATAAATCTCGTTCTCCTATCACTTTCGCTAATTTCCATTCAGCTAGAAATCGTTGCAGGGATACTCTTTGACGAGCAAAGCGGACTTTCATAAAACCAAAGTGCGCTGACCTCCTTGGTTCTCCTATGACAAATCTTTCTGGCCCATTGCCAAAAACATCTCTAACAACTTCTGTAAATCTACCTTTCCTCCTCCTCTTATTCGCTCTGATGGTTCTGTTGCTATAATATTCCAACTCAAAAAGCCAATCTCTTCGGTCTCCTGTTTTCCTCTAATTCAACCCTGAACGACTCTGGCAATCCTCCTTCCCACCTAATCCTTCTCCTCTCAAGTGTCCCATGTCACTACCTGTGATTACATTTGATCGGGTGCATGGGCTCCTGAAATCAATGAACATTAGGAAGGCGAGCTGCCCGGATGGCATTTCTCCCCGAGTTTTGAGGGAGTGTGCTTCTGAGCTGGCGCCACCATACGTTCAACTATATTCTTTATGCCTCAATACTAGCACTTTCCCTCAGTGTTGGAAGCGTGCGTATGTCCAACCATTTCCGAAAAAAGGTAGCCGCTCTGATCCTTCTAACTATCTCCCTATAGCTCTCACTTGTATTCTATCTAAGATCTTTGAAACCCTTCTCAACTCTCATATTTTAGATCACCTGAAATCTCATTCTCTTCTTTCCGATCACCAGTAGGGCTTTCGGCGCTCGAGGTCTACTGGTGATATACTTTTCTATCTATCCGGTTTATGGTTTTCCGCCCTATGGGAAGAAATTTGTGGTGGCGCTTGACATATCTAAAACGTTTTACAGGGCATGACACGCGCCACTACTTTCCAAGCTCCCCTCCTTTGGTTTCTCCTTTCTCTTTGCTTACTTATGTTTAGCTTTCTTTCAAATCGTTCAATATCGGCTGTTGTTGATGGGGGCAACTTCTTTCTCCTTCTATGTCAATAATGGTGTTCCTCAGGGTTCTGTCTTATCTTCTACTCTATTCCTGCTTTTCATTAATGATCTTCTCAGCTGCTCATCTAACTCTATCCACTCATATGCCGATGACTTGACCCTCCATTCTTCAACTCATTTCAAATCTGCTCCATCTTTTGCTTCTAGAATTGCCTCTCGTCTTAATTTTTCCGATTCTATTCTCGCTGATCTGGATAGAATTTCCCGGTGGGGCCGTCTCAACCTTGCGAACTTCAATTCTTTAAAAACCCATCTTTTACAAATCTCCTTCTCTAAGACACCTTCTAACTTTCCTATCTCTTCGAAGGTTCTCTAGTCTCTCATGTTGACAATATAAACATTCTTGGCCATAACATAAACAAATAAATGTCTTGGAAACCTCACATCACAATGGTTGCTAGGGTGGCCTCAAAGAAGCTGGGAGTTCTTTTTAAACCTGCGTGACTTTTTTTCCTCTTCTCAGTTACTCCAACTATACAAGGGTCTCAGTCGCCAGTGTATCTGGTGAGCACTGGTTTCACCCGACTTTTGAACTGGGTCGAGTCAAAGGCAAAAAGGCTTATAAACTGTCCTGTACTTTCCAATTCACTTGACCCCTTATCTTTGCGACGCGATGTTCGAGCTTTGTCTTTTTCCTATAGGTACCACAGCGGCAAATGCTCGAGGGAGTTGACCACTCGCATATCACCACCTTTACGACGCCCTCGTAGCACAAGGGGAGCAGTGTCTGCACACGAGTTTTGTGTAGACATTAGCAACTCCAGGCTTGTTCGCTGTGATGCTTCCTTTTTTTTCCCAGCCATTTCTGTTCTGTGGAATTCTCTTCCATCTTCTGTTTCCTGTAGAATTTAATCTCCCCACTTAAAGGAATGTTCTGTGTTCATCTGCAAAATCTACCTTAGATGACAACATTTTCAATGTTTTAACACCTCCTCCTTGAATAGGGCTCTACCCGTGAGCGGTGGTAAGAAAAAATAGAAGTGGTAGAGGATGTGTGAATCAAATTTTTACATTGAAACAAATAATTCAGAAAATGAGAGTGAAGAAGATTAAATTGTATTTAGGTTTTATGGACTGCAACAGGCGTATGAAAGGATTAGTAGGGAAGCTCTGTGGCAGGTGTTAGTGAAATATGGTGTCGGTGGTAGGCTCCTGAATAGAATCAAAAGTATGATGACGTAGTGAAAACGTTGCTAAGAATAAATGAAGTCCGAAAAGATGGTTTAATATTAATAGCGGAGTGAGAAAGGATGTGTTAATAAATAAACTCCTTGTTATTTAACATGCGTAATATGAATTGGGGTTATAAAAGAGTTTAGAGGCGGGCAGGTGTTAGAAAGAGTGATGGAGAAATGGCAGAGAGCGGAGGGTTTTCCCTGTTATTGTTATGAGATGATTTTGGTTTTGGTGTGT
>JABUQX010019854.1:27500-30451 GCA_015478945.1 Trachelipus rathkii
TGAGCGTTGTCAATAAAGTGGCGTTTCTTCCCGGAGACTGCTTAGGAGTCATCAGTGGTGCTAGCAGCTTCCTGCACCAGACACCACAGAACTCCCCCAGTGACAATGACGCGCAGCACACTCCCGCTCTCAGGACCTGGAAGGACGTCGGGTAGTAGCGTGTAGTTGTCAGGTGAGAGCTAGGTGGCACCACATTAAGGTTACTGAAGAGGCTTCGACCACTCTGTATGCTTACGTGCAGTTGTCCGCAAACACTACAGAAGGCTTGAGAAAGTACGGTACACAGGCGGCACAGGATGCACCGAACCAGATAGCGCCCAATAGAAGAACTGGATTGATGGTTGGTTCAGTGATGTGAGTGGTATTCGGAAATCCACATTTGATGGGTTTCATTGTGCACTTCAGTGGTCACTCCAGGTGGCACCAATGGTTGAAGGGTTAGGTTCTTCAGCTGAATAAGCCACCTTCAAATCGAAAGAATTTAATGATGTTGAAGAGATGACGTTGGTACGATAAAAGTGGCGTGTTAGAAGGGTGATTTGGTGGGGCGATTAATTGTGTATTGTTTTGTTGAGTATGTGTGAATATGTCTTGAGAGAGATGTGTTGTTGGGAGGAGGGGAATGGTTCTAAAGAGTTCGCCGTAATAGAGGGCAGCGGATGAGGGAGGGGATTTTAAACGTGTAAATAGTGTGGTCTTGTAGATAGTTATGGCATGGGTGGGTCAGGTCGAGAGTCCTGGCATAAGATTGTGTCCTCATGGCCAGGTGATCCTGAATTGGGAGAATTTTGTTTCCTTCGTGTCGGTGTTGAATTGGATAGTTTTTTCAGGCAGTCGGTGATAGTTCTAAGGGCAGTATTTTGGATCCTTTGTAATTTGATTCTGTTAGTTGATGAGATTAGAGGGTACCAGACTGTTGATCCATAGTTGATTGTAGTTCTTGAGAATTGTTTATAAGTAGTTGTCAGTGTAGTTGCTTCATTGCTGAAATTGTGTCGAGATAGAGTTCGTAGGACATTTAGTTTCTATTTGCTGTGTTAATGATGTTTTGTTTTGGATGTGAGGTGTAAAGGTAAAGTGAGTGTCAAAGGTTATACCGAGAATTTTAGGTGTTTTGTTTAGGGGGATGATAGAGTTATTTAAAGTTACTTGTGGGTGTAATGATGATTGGTGTCTGTCAGTGGTGATCAGGGTTATAGATGATTTCTCGGCAGAGGCTGACATTCTGTTGGAAGACAACCAGGATTCTAGTTGGTTTAGGTAAGTCTGTGTATGAGTTGTAGCAGTGGGTACGGAGGGTCTGGTATTGTTATGATTATATCATCTGCATAAGTTATAAGGTGTGAATTGGGAGTTTGAGGGGTGGGGATGTCAGCTGTGAAAAGATTGAACAGGAAAGGGGACAAAATGGCTCCCTGGGGGACTCCGTTTCCCAATTTTACGGTTTTTGAGGACTGATGTTTGCTTAATACCTGAGCAGTGCGTCCTGATATGAATTTGCTAGCCCACTTTTGTGTTGTTTGGCAACTGTGAGTTTAGGATTTTTTGAATGAGGATGTGTCTGGGTACTGTGTCAAAAGCTTTACTGATGTCAATGGCTAGCAGTATTGTTCTGTGGAGCGGGGAGCGGAAGGAGTCATTTTGTCCTCTTAATGCTTCGTTTGTGGGTGGTTTTTTTTTTTTGGGAGGGAATTGTGGAGACGTTTCACTACCTGCCATGTTCATAAGAATAAATGAAGTCGAAAATGATTGGTTTAATATTAATAGCGGAGTGAGAAAGGGATGTGTTATATAACTCCTTGGTTATTTAATTCGTATATGAATGGGGTTATAAAAGAGTTAGAGGCGGGGGAAGGTGTTTAGGAAAGAGTGAATGGAGAATGGCAGAGAGCGGAGGGTTCCCTGTTTATTGTATGAGCAGATTTGGTTTTGTTGGTTGAACTGAAGAGAGTGACAGGATTGATAGAGGTTGTTGGCCAGGGTGGGTGCAAAAGGAGGGTTTGAAAGTAAATGTAGATCAGAGTAAGGTTATGGTAGGCGAGTGAGGAGAGTCCGCGGTGTGAAGTCATTGTTAGAGGTGAGCAACGGAACAAATATCTGGGTTAATATTTAAGCGATAATTGTTGGATGAAAAGGGAACGGTAATGCAGAAGTAGTAGGAAAAGTTTGTGAATGGTAAGGAAGGTCGGCTGGTGCAGATTAAATCCTTGGTGAATGTGAAGGGACTAAGTCTTGAGTCCGCTTAGGTTTTGCATGAGGATATGTTGTTACCTGTATTAATATATAGTAGTGAAACTATGGTCTGGAATAAGAGGTATAGATATAGGGTACAAAGTGGGTTCAGATGGACAATCTTAGGAGCGGTCAAGGTGTGAGAAGAGGTTGGTCAAATAAGGAATAAACCAATTAGGAAGGCGGTGTTGGAAGCTGAGAATATGTTGGAACTGGTGGAGAGAGGACAATTGAGATGGTTGGTCACATGGAAGAATGGGTGATAGTTCGGTTGGTTAAGCGATGTATAGTGGTGAGTGTGGGCTTTAAATCGACCGGCTAGGAGACCGAAGAAAAAGTGTATTGAGTCAGTAAAGGAATGTCTGAAGGAGAGGAATGTGAATTTGGCAGAGGCGAGAGGAAAGGTGCATAACAGGAGTGAATGGCGGGGTTTTGTGAGGAGGGTATGGTTGTGGCCCACCTTAGGGAATGAACCTCCACATTGACGAGAAACCACGGTCCAGGGTCTGTCTCAGTCTCGTCGAAACCTCTAATTTGGATTTTTCTGACTAGGGCGAGTTGTCAGAAGAGTAGAGGGGGGATGCTAAAAAGAGGGGGGGGGGGGCTTTATTTTCGACTTGCGCCATGTTCTTCAACTTCTTTTTTGTTCCGATGTATGCTACGCACCTCACCCCTAATCTGGGGATAGGAGGTAGATAATAAAATATGTACATATATAT
>JABUQX010019855.1:0-2500 GCA_015478945.1 Trachelipus rathkii
CCCCCAGAGAGATGTTGAGGAATATTGAATATTTTTTTTTTTTACATTTTTCTCGGTAAATATTATTTTGCAGGTATTACACAGCAATGCATTTAAATCTGTTTGTGTCGTCTGTGTAGCTATGGTTGTCAAATGTGAGTTGTTGAAATTTGTGCATGGATATAGGGAAATGTGAAGCTATGCTTCTTAGAAAGAACTGCGAAAATATTATTAGGCATAGCAATAGAAGCATAATTTCTGGTTTTAATTTATCGAGTCTCTAATTTTGGAGAGAGGATACATTGTACATCGTAAACCTTTATATACATATAGGATAACCATATTATATATATGCTGTGTTGATGGTATATAGGTATTATTAGTGTGGTGTGTTGTGAGTGTTGTGTGTGTAGTGTGTGTAATAAATTCTGATTGTTATGTCGGTTATATTAGGGTATTATATATGTCATATATTATGATTTGAGTAATAGAGAGTAGAAGAGAGTAAGGGTAAGTTAGCTAAGAATAGGTAAGTAAGGAGAGTTAAAGAGAGAGAGTAAGAATAGTAATAGTAAGAGAGATAAGCGAGAGAGAGAGGAAGAGAGAGAAAGGAGGAGAAGAAAACACGGAAGTAAAGAGAGAAGTGCGTAGGAAGAGTCGGCCAACTAGATATAAGAGAGAGTAGTAGAAAGAAGAGAGAGAGGGAGAGAGAGAGAGAGAGAGAGAGAGAGAGAGAGAATATACATAACTAACAGGTGTTTTAAAAGTTTTATAACTTTTTTAAATGATATTGATAATGATTTAATTTATAATAATAGCAATAAAATTGATATATAATAATAATATAAAATAATAGATAGATAATAATAATAATAATAATAATAATAATATTATAATATATAATAATAATGAATAATAATATATAATAATAATAATTAATAATAATAAAATAATATAATAATAATAATAATAATAAATAATAATAATAATAATAATAATAATAATAATAATAATAATAATAATAATATAATAATAATAACTAATAATAATAAAATAATATATCATAAGTCATAATAATCGATATCATTATAATGATAATAATTAATAATAATAATAGATAATAATATAATAATAGTATAATAAATATAATATAATATAAAATCAATATAAATAATAATAATAATAATAATAATCATAATATAATAATTGATAATAATAATAATGAATAATAATAATATATATAAATAATAATAATAATATCAATATAATAATAATAATATAATAATAAAATAATATAATAATAATAATTAATAAAAATTAATAATTAATAATAAGCTAATAATAATAATATCTAACAATAATAATTAATAATAATAATAATGGAATAATAATAATAATAATAATAATAATTAATGAATATAATAATACTAATAAAATAATAATAAATAATATAATAATAGATTTAATAAGTAATAATTATAATAATAATTAATATAATTTAATAATATTAATAATATTGAAAAAAAAATAATAATATAATATAGATAATAATAATAATACATAATAATAAATACATATATAATAATACAATAATAATAATTAATTAATAATAATAATATTAATAATTTAATAATATATAATAAATATTAATATATTATAATATAATATATTAATAATATAATAATATAAGATGATATATAATAATAATAATAATAATATCAATGAATCAATAATAATAATATATAATAATAAAATAATAATATAATAATAATAATAATAATAATAATAATAATAATAATATATTAATATAATAATAATGAATAATGAATAATAATAATAATAATAATAAATAATAACTAATAATAATAATAATAAAATAATAATATATATCTATATATAGATAATAGTAATGAAATAATAATAATAATCAATAATAAATAATAAATAATTCATAATATCATCATCATCATCATTCATCATCAAATCATCATCATCATATCAATCATAATCATCATGAAATTTCTCAATTTTTTTAATCTCATCTATTTCTGATAGTCAGTATGGCCTTCGTCAGGAAGGTCTTTACTGCAGATGATCATCTCTCCCTTCTCTCTCTGAGTCTTGGTGGTAAATCTATAAACGGTGGTGTTGCTCCGAGTTCGGAGGCTCTAAAAATAAGTTTTCTTTTTTTGGCCAGCTGTTATTATTGATTATTATTTTTATTATTATAATTATTATTATTATTATTTATTATTATTATTTATTACTTATTATTATTATTATCTTATATATATATATATATTATGTAATTTATTAATTATTATTATTTTATATAGTCTCATTATTATTATTAGTAATTATTATTGAATTATTATTATTATTATGTATTATTGATTATTATTATTATGATTATTATTATTGTATTGGTATGATTATTTATTATGTAGATGATTATTATATGTTTTAATTTGGTCGATAATTTTTATTATTTATGATATAGATATATATATATATTATATAA
>JABUQX010019855.1:7500-10000 GCA_015478945.1 Trachelipus rathkii
TCTTATAAATTCTTCAGTAGTAATTTCCCATCAAATTATATTTTCCATTTCCCGCTTGGCAATCCATTTTCCAAGAAGTTATACCAGTTCTATACAATTCGGTGGACTATCGCATCATAATCTCTTTAAACATTATTACATATATTATATAAAAAAGTTTTAGTAAACAAGAGAGATTATGATACTTGTTTATTGCCTATTAATTGCCTGAATATTATGTTGCAAGGAAATGAGTGTTTTGTAAGCTTACGAGTAATAAAGTTCACATTTTCAAGACAATATAAATATACTAAGTTTATTATGCTGTATTTGAGGAAGAATTTTATACCATTATTTAAGGCAAGCATTTATTTCCTCAGTTTTGTTTAAACCGATGTAGCTCCAAGAGAAAAAATATGTTTTAAGATTGGATTCTTAAAGAGCATATATCACAAAATACAACCTATATTATATATTATTATAGCTAGTATGAATACAATATGTAGTATAGGTATAGATAGTATAAGTATACGTAGAACTTTGTGCTTCAGTACAAAATCGTAAAACCTTTTGTCAAAAAGAGAAGATAAAAATTCGAAAAGATTGATAGAAATAGAAATTCATTGCATTTTATATCTCACGAACGGACATGGTAATGTTGTAAACACCAGCTGTTTCCCGAAGATAGAGTAAATATATATATATATATATATATATATATATATATATATATATATATAAATATATATATATATATATATATATATATATATATATATATATATATATATATATATATATATATATATATATATATGTATATATATATATATATATATATATATATATATGTATATATATATATATATATATATATATATATATATATATATATATATATATATATATATATATATATATATATATATATATATATATATATATATATATATATATATATATTGAAGAGTATTTTCCCTTGAGGTAATATTATAAAGAAGCTAAAAATTAGGGTTTTATTTAAAGCAAACTTTTAAAGCACATAATTCTTGAAATAATCACAAACATTTGTAAATTTAGCACTAGTTCTAGCTTTCGTGGATCATGTCGTCACACATCGTCGGGAACTGAAATTCTTGTAGAATTTTTTGTTGTGATTTTGACTTTCTATTTTTCTGGCTACTTGGTTTGTTCTGGAGTGTGGGCCCTTTTTCTTTTAGTTCTTATTTTTAAACTTTTTTTAGAAGGTTTACTAACGATTTTGATTCTTTTAAGTATTTGTTATTCATTTCGTCTATGATGGTTTCTCCTTGTTGTAAATTAAAGTTTTGGCTATTTTTAATGATAAATGATTACGTTAATTTTCTTATTTTTGTGTTTTGGATGGTTTTGATTATATTGGGTGAATTTATGTTGATAGAATGGTTAAAATTTTGCCTATGTCTAACTAGAGATGAAGTTTGTTTGTCTTGTTGCAAATCGCCTTTGTGTTGACCAAATCTTATGGTAAAGTTGTTCGTTTCACCTATGTATTTACTTTGACAGTCTTGACAGTTGATTTTATAGATTCCAGCGCTTTTGTTTTCGTTATTAGTTTTTGGTGTTAGCATATGTTTTAGAATTAAGCTATTAGATTTTACAATTTTTATGGTATCCGGTATATAATCTTTGATGTCCTTAATTTGTATATTTGGTATAGGTAGTACATTGGAATAATCTTCGGTGGTGGTAATATTAATGTTCAAGTATTTATTTTTGGCTTTTCGTAAGGATTTGTTTATATAATCGGCAGGGTATTTTAGGTTATGAAAACTGTTTTTTAATATTTTTATTTCTTGTTCTAGGTTTTCCGGACTGCAGAGTTTGTATGCTCTCAAAAAAAGGTTACTCAGTGTTGCTATTTTTATAGATGTTTCATGGCTTGAAAACCAGTGTATGTACGATGGTTTTGACGTTGGTTTCCTCCAAATGTTGAAAGTTGGAAATTGATTATTGCTCCATTTTATCTGAAGATCTAGAAAATTTATTTTATTATTTATTGATTTTTCTATTGTGAATTTAATATTGTTATGTATATTGTTAATAAAGTTCAAAACGGTATCGGTGTTTATGTTCCTTGGTACTATTGCAAAAACATCGTCAACGTATCTTAGCCAGGTTATTGTAGGAAATTTCGGAAGTATGTAGTAGGTTTCGATCAACTCCATAAAGATGTTACTGAGAATTGGCGATAAGGAAGAGCCCATGGAGAGACCGGAAATTTGTTTGAAATATTCATCTTGAAATGAAAAATATGCATGGTCTAATGTTAGTTTTATTAACTTTTTTACTAAGCTGAAAGTTGGTTGAAGGATAATGTTTTTTTGATTTATATATTGTTCCAATAAATTTAAAGTGAAGTCTATCGGTACATTAGTGAATAGAGATGTCACGTCAAAGCTTACTATTTGAAAATCAGAGAAGGTTATATTTTTGATCCTTTGGGTAAAATGTTACCCAAAGGATCAAAAATATAACCTTC
>JABUQX010019855.1:27500-37500 GCA_015478945.1 Trachelipus rathkii
AGTTGAGGGATCAAAATTAAGCCATCAAAGTTGAAGAGAAATCAAGCTGAGGCATCAAATATCGAAGTGTAGTGTAAGTGTATCCTGTGTGTTGAGTGTAAGTGTATTGGCTATGTAAGTGTCTATGGCCAGGTAAGTGCGTATAAAGTGTCATAGTGTGTATGTATGTGAAGTGTAAGTGTAAGTGTCTATGGGTAAGTGCCTATAGGTTGGAGTGTAAGTTGTCTAATGGTGAGTGAAGTGTGATAAGTGTCTATGGCATAGTTGTAAGGTGTGTGTGTGTAGTAATTTATATATATATAATTATATATAATATTATATATATATATATTATATATATATATATATATATATATATAAATATATATATACAGGTTCTATATATAGAACAATACACAAATTTTCTTTTATATATTATATATATTATATTATATATATAGTATATAATATATAATATATATATATATAGTATATATATATCTATTATATATATATATATATTATATATATATATATAATATATATATATATATATATTATATATATATATATATATATATATATATATATATATATATATATATATATATATATATATATATATATATATTATATATATATATATATGTGTATAAATTTTTATAAAATATGTATAGATTATATATATTTTGTGGTGTGTGTGTGTGTGTGTGTGTGTGCTCTAAGTGTTGAAAAAGACTAACTCAATAGTAGGAAGCATCGCTGCAACTTGTCATTAATACACCAATCGAATCCTCAATACCTTATAACCTAGGGGTAGCCACCATATTAGGGCTATCTAGGCTCAGGGGAGGCTAGAAAGGCTTGAAAAAAAGTGGCACTCAGTTGGCACTATGTGGTACTCAGTTGGCAACTATGTGGCACTCACTTGGGACTCATTGGGCACTCACTTGCACTCATTGGCACTCATTGCACCACTTGGGCCTCCCGGCCTCATCTAATAACTCATAGAACTAAATAGACATCACTTACTTCTTAGTTGATTGGGAACGCATCAAATGTATTTTGTGGTGAACCATCAATAATGCTTGAGTTATCAAAGATGCATCATCAAGTTGAGCCATCAAAGATGAACATCAAGATAGGTACCATCAAAAGCTGACCCATCAAAGCTGACGTCATCAAAGATGAAGTCATCAAGATGGCAACATCAAGTTGAGCCATCAAAGATGAACCATCAAGATAGGTACCATCAAAGCTGAACAACAATATAGGGGCCATCAAGGTGAGGCATCAATGTTGCGGCATCAATCCATCAAAGTTGAGGAATCAATGCTGCGGCATCAATGCTGAGGCAATCAAAGTTGAGGCATCCAAAGCTGAGGCCATGTATATCCGTGTGTGTGGTGTGTGTGGTGTGTGTGTGTGTGTGTGTGTGTGTGTGTGTGTGTGTGTGTGTCTACGGGTGAGTGTAAGTGTGTGTGTGTATAAGTGTCAATGGGATCGCAATATATATATATATATATATATATATATATATATATATATATATATATATATATATATTATATATATATATAATATATATATATATATATATATATATTATATATATATAGTATTATATTTATATATATATATATATCATATATATATTATATATATATATATACTATAATATAATAGTATAATATATTATATATATATATATATATATATATACTATATATATATATATATATATTATAATATATATAGTATATAATAATAATATATTATATATAATATATGTAATATATATATATTTATACTGAAAAATATATATTAATATATATATATATATATATATTATATATTAATATATATATATATAATATATATATATATATATACGTAACCACGTGTGTGTAGGGGTAGGTGTGACCGCGGATGGAAATAAGTTAGGACATATCCAAACAGGTCAGGTACCTACATGACCTCATGTTAGCACAGTTACCTACCAACAGGCAAGTGGCAGGTACTGGATGACTCAAGATAATCCTACTAAGCCCTCACTGACCTTTAAGAATGGTCAATTTCAGCCCTTTGATACCGTATCAAGGCCGAAATATCAAGGCCAAAACATCAAAAAGGGCTAAGCCCCTAAAGGGAGACCAAAACTAGGGGGGAGACACGTACGACGGTTGCTTCGCAACCGTCTGGCACAACCCTTCTTTGAAGGGTTGTCTAAAAGCTACAAGGCCAAAAAAGCTACAAGGACAAAAATTAGGGTGGGCCAAAATTGACCCATGGAAGACCAAAGGGTTGCCCGAAAAATTAGGGTGGGACACGTGCAACGGTTGCTGCGCAACCGTTTGGCGCAACCCTTCGAAGCAAAAATTAGGGTTGCCAAAAATTAGGGTTGCCAAAAAATTAGGGTTGCCAAAAAATTAGGGTTGCCAAAAAATTTGGGTTGCCAATAAAATTAGGGTTGCCAAAAAATTAGGGTTGCCAAAAAAGTTGGGTTGCCCAAATTTTAGGGTTCCCAAAAAATTAGGGTTGCCAAAAATTAGGGTTGCCAAAAATTTGGGTTGCCCAAATTTTAGGGTGGGGTAAAAGAGGGCTAGGGGTAAAAAGGACAGGTGGGGTAAAAAAGGCTTAGTCCAATATGTGGTTGCTACTACTTATGGTGTTGGTGGTAGAAATCTGAATGGAATCAAAAGTATATATATGACTATAGTGAAGCGTGTGTAAGATTAAATGAAGTTGAAATTTTAGCTGTTATTTTCAATAATTTGAGAGATATTTTATAAAATTGCTAATATGCAATAATAACAGCTATATAATGTTTCATTATTAGTGAGCCTAGTTGCAATTTATTCAAAAATTTTACTGATATACCTTTTAATATTTGATATAAATGAGAATGAAAAAATTAATCTTTAAAATTTAATACAAAAATACAAATGAATGTATTTTTAAATTTTATTGACTAGAAGATAATAACAAAGACTCCATTTTTAAAATTACTAAATAAACTTTTCAGTAAATGAAAAAGTAAAAATACTTTCCTCTTTGGTTATAAATTTACTAAAATATATTTTGAATTTCCATTATTTTATAAATTTATATAGTATGCAATAAAGTATAAAACTAATTTGCAACATTGGATTGAATTAAGTCAGTAAATGAATCACATTTTCCATGGCTGTCTAACCTGTCTTAAATATTTCTATTTCCTTACAAGTTTTTGAGCCTTTTCTGACCCAAGTCTATTTCAAATTTTTGACCAAACAAAACCAAAAGTAGAGAAAATTCTTTCAATTGATCCAGAACCATTTTTGTTAATGAAATGTTTCTAGTTTTAGTACAGCAATTAACTCAAATACAGGAACGGAACTACAGTATTACCTTATTTTCATTAAAATATGAGAAAAACAAAACAAAATAACCAACAGAAAAAGTATTAAATAATAAAAGATAAATATCTATCTATACACAGCAGGTCTAATACAAATACAGAAATATACACAGCAAGCCTAATACAAATTTTCTCAAATGCACTTATAATATTGTCTGCAAACATGCAGACAGGATGCTTGATTGTCAAATAGCTCTCAATGTATCTATAATTAATATATAATCGACATTTAAAAAAAAAAAATAGAAAGTAATTCCATAATTAATCAAGCAGAAAATCCACCGAATATATATATATATATATATATATATATTATAATATATATATATATTATATATATATATATATATTATATATATATAATATATATATATATATATATATATATAGATGTTAAATATTGCATAGTAATCGCAATTATATAAGATGTTAAGAAAAGTAAACATATAATGAGAAGGTAAAGAATTACTGCCCTTCTCTGGGATTGAACCGACCGCATGTTGCCGCGTGAAGGACAATATGCCTTTGTGCTATATATTGAGCATCCTCCAACCCAAAAAAGTTGGATTCAAGAACAATTATAAAGCAACCGAGTTCCCGTCAAGGCGACATCACCAGGTGTCCAGCCTGTCCTATCTCTCGTTCTTTATATTTTTAGATGTTAAATATTGCATAATAATCGCAATTATATAAGATGTTAAAGAAAGAACATATAATGAGAAGGTAAAGAATTAACTGCCTTCTCTGGGATTGAACCACCGCATGTTGCGCGTGAGGACAATATGCCCGGGAACTCGGTTGCTTTATAATTGTTCTTGAATCCAACTTTTTTGGGTTGGAGGATGCTCAATCATATAGCAAGCCGGGCCAATATGTCCCTCACGCGCAAATGGCGGTGGTTCATATCCCAGAGAAGGCAGTTAATTATTTACCTCTCATTAATATGTTCTTTTCTTTAACCAATCTATATAATTGGTCGATTATTATGCAATAATTTAACATCTAAAAATATAAAGAACGAGAGATAGGACAGGCTGGACACCTGGTGATGTCGCCTTAACGGGAACTCGGTTGCTTTATAATTGTTCTTGAATCCAACTTTTTTGGGTTGGAGGATGGCTCAATCATATAGCACCGGGCATATTGTCCTCACGCACAACATGCGGTGGTTCAATCCCAGAGAAGGCAGTTAATTCTTTACCTTCTCATTATATGTTCTTTCTTTAACATCTTATATAATTGCGATTATTATGCAATATTTAACATCTAAAAATATAAAGAACGAGAGATAGGACAGGCTGGACACCTGGTGATGTCGCCTTGACGGGAAACTCGGTTGCTTTATAATTGTTCTTGAATCCCACTTTTTTGGGTTGGAGGATTGCTCAATCATATAGCAATATTGTCCTGCACGCGCAAAACATGCGGTGGTTCAATCCCAGAGAAGGCAGTTAATTCTTTACCATCCTATTATATATGTTCTTTCTTTACATATATATATATTATAAATTATATAATATTATATATATATATATTATGTATATATATATATTATATATATTATAGATATATATATATATATATATTATATATTATATACTTATATATATATATAATTAAATATCTCTGAATTTCTAGTGTGCCTTACTATTTTTTTTTCATAAAGTGACTATATACATATATTTTAATTTTTTTCCAAATCTCCCAAATTTTATCCGAGTTTTACTATAAAAAACCCAGAACTGGTGAGTTTGGTGGTATCAGTCCTTGGGGAGGTCATCCAGCTCGCCGCTGTAGTTTCTCTCTTTCTAGTAACAACCTATGCTCATGGCGTACACGAACCCTTACTCATTCCCAGTGGTCAGATTATGTATGATACTGTTTCGACAGTTAAATAATATTTATTTTTACTATGTATTACATCGATATGTAAAATAGATAATTTCACTTCTTCGCCAACGTTTAATTAGGCACTGATTCATCTCCAGCCATGCGGATCTGTAACTTTCTGTTACAAATTACATATGTTTATTTGGCAAATTCTATATGTTTTTATTTTATCTTCAAATAATACTGTAATGACATTACAAAAAATAAATTCAATTATTGATCAGTTTATTTTTTCCTCAAAAATAAAAATTAAAAAAAAAAGCCCAAAAAAGCCCAATAAAACCCAAAAAAGCCCCAAAAAACCCAATGGGCTGTTTTTTTTGGGGTCCGACCATGAGAATTTTCCACCCCCGATATATATATATTATATATATATATATATATTTATAGGAGAGTATATATATATATTATATATATATATATATATATTATTTATATATATATATATATATATATATAATATATATATATATATATTTATATAATATATATATATTATATATATATATATCTATAATATATATATATAAATATATATATATATATATTATATATATATATATATCCCCCCTGATATATAAACTTTATATATATATATATATATATATATATATATATATATTTAGACTGATGCAAAATGTAGGGATAAAAAATTTTTTTTAGTTTTTCAACAAGACACCCGCCAATTTTGTTTATATTGTAAAAACAACATTGGGTGCAAAATTTTAGGCTGATTGAATAAACCTTAGAGGTTGCTACCAAGGTTCGAAATATATTGTTCGCTGATTTCCACAATACCCATTGAGGTACAGTGTATAGCGCGTTAACTTTTTTTAAAGTGGAAGTTTCCTCATGAGGTATAATAACCACATACAGTTTCATCTGTTTATTATATAATTATTGTTCCCTTGATGTAAGAGTATGTTTCTTGTTATTTTGTCGGACATTGATTTCTGTAATGGATGTATAAAACTTGTAGGAGGTGCCTGTTTCTTCTTCTCATCATTTGTTTATCAGTTTGTTGTATTCTTGTATTATCCGCACACCCCTCTCTGCAGTATCATTTACAACTTTTAGCTCTCTTACGATTTCTTTCGCTTTCATATAGCTCTCATCATTATTCCACTCAGCAGCATCTTTGTCTAGAAATGTGTGAGGCAATGATAGTATGTCAAAGAATCGTTTTGTGTTGGCTGTAACAAAATCCTGCAATTGTTTTTGGTATACTGATTCAGGATTTATGGTTGCTCTTTTTTCCGGTCTGGAATCCCCTTGTTTCTTTAGAGCATGCCTCATTTTGTTTTTTGTCTCAAGCAAAACCTCTGAATCAAAAAATGCAAGAGCAACAAGTTCCTCAGAGAGGTACCACAAATGCCTCAAAACTTTATTAAGAGCAGCACTTGCAATGGTATCATCTTTTTCCTTGTACTTTTGCAACCTTTGTAGAAGATCCAAATAAGAACGTGGAGCACTGATGGCTATGAATGCCGTGAACCACGATCTAATATATATTGTTGTTAAAAAATAGGAAATATCACGCAGTCCTCTTTCTTCTCTTGGAGTCAGCTTAAACTGGTTCTTAAACATCCATATTTTAATACAGTAAATTGCCTTAGACATCCAACGTGCCCTATAATATGTTCCTGGGACTACTTTAAATCTGATTCCTGATGGCGGAGTGTTACCAAGGAAAATCAATGTCAGCTCGAGAAATTCCTTGTAATCATTACGATGGTGGTGTTTCTGAAGCTGCGCTTCAACAAATGTAACGATATCACCAGCTTCTGTTATTTTCTCTTTGATGACAGGGTTCTCTGCTGCTGTTTGGTACTTTGTCGTATCAAATTTCACCCACGCCGATTTAAATCTCTTAATAAGAGTAATGTCAGGTCCAGAGGAAGCAGGCAAAGAGACAGAAACAGCTGCTTCCAATGTTAATTCTAAAATGTGATGGCGACAAGCTAGCCACAGCATGTGTTTACCCATTCTTTGCTCTAGTAACACCCAGGCACCCCTCTTATTACCTGTGTTGGCTGGAGTGGTGTCAAAGGACATGCACTTGACTTGCTTAGATATATCCCATTGCAATACTAATTGATATACAGCATCTGCAATATTTTTACCTGTTTCAAGGGTAAGATTCGGAACGCCAAGAAGCTTATCGACACCTAGTCCAGAAATTAGGATTGGCAGTCGTTCGATATTTTCATGACCGGTAATATCTTCCATTAATTTGCCATCCCAATGTATTTGCAGGGGAAAATTTGTTTTGAAATCCTTCAGCAAGTTTTCTGCCATTTTCTTCCTGTTTTGTTGTCTTGCTCGTCTTACTGATGAATAGCTGATGCTATATTTTTCACAGTTGTGACCAAGAGCTTCTACTGCTGGGATCAAGATTTGTGAAGCAGATCTGTCACTTATTTTGGTAGCATCAAGAGCTGCAAGCATGGATGTGTCCATAAGTTTCACTCGTTTTGGCTTTGATTTCGTTCCTCTCAGCGTTGATGGCTGATGAGGTTCTAACACATATTCTTCATCTGATGATGAACTATTGTTATTCGACCCTCATGTGCTTAAACTTGACAACGCAGCTACATCAAACGTTGCTGCTTCCCTCTTTCTCTTTGTAACAAGCAATGACTCCCTCTCTCTGGCAATCTTTTTCTTTCCGTAATAACGTTTTATCCACTCCAACCATTTTGCCTTGTCTTTTTTCCCGTTGGAGCATCAAAAACGCACGATCTTCGTCTATCTGTATCATGTCAAGAGCATTTGCATGCGCAATATCAAACAGATTATCTAAGTCGTTTTTCCATCTCTCTTGTTTCTGAACCAGACTACATGACTGTTTATTCTTATTATTTCTGTTCTTTTTTAATTTTCCCCTTTCATTGTAAGGTTTCTTTATTCTTTCGACGACAATGGCATTTTCAACTGTTGGAATGCCTGCTTTTTCCCACACTGCCATTACGTCTACGGCAGTAGACAGAGCAGCTATTTTCACCTGTTGTTTTTTGTTCAATTTGCATGTAGTTCATAAACAATGCCATTGTTTCCAGCTTTGATGGGAAGCGAGTCTCTTTCAGAAATTCTATAGTATGTAAAATAAGCCAAATATCCGTTGTACGACGTGTTCGCCTTTCCATATTTAAAACAGATGCACTTACTACACAGAGTCACAGCGACGAAGGTTTTAATGTCTACGATACTGCGTCACAATCAAGAGGTAACTCATAAAGCTGTAAGACAGTAAGGGTTGCTATTTCGTTTATTAAGTAGAACTGTAAAGTGTTGCAAATTACCAATTTCCACGAAATGTATATAGTAATCTGTAACTTTTCGGTTGTTTTTGCTATTACTATTGCTTTGAATATTTTAGCTTTTGAAAAACAATTTATAAATACTACATTAGGTTTATGTGTACAATTTGTAAAACGATCTACATTCTAACGATTCCTTTAAATGTTCTAATGGCGGTAGCAGCCTCTAAAAGTTATTCAATTGAGGTGAAATTTTGCACAGAATGTTTTTTTATGACAATAAACATATTTAGAGGGTGTCCTGAAGATTTCAGAATGGTCGACTTTTTTGCATCAATCTAATATATATATATATATATATATATATATATATATATATATATATATATATATATATAATAATAAAAGATGTGTATAATTTTAAAATAACTATTTATATATATATAATAAAATAAATAAATCTATATAAATATATTTAATTAATATATATATATATATATATCTGGATATAGAAGGGATGGATGACATTCGGCTGGTTAAGCGGATGTATAGTGGTGAGTGTTCGGGGAATGGACAGTCTGGGGGACCAAAGAAAAAGTGGATTAAGTCAGTAAAGGAATTTCTGAAGGCAAGAAATGTGAGTTTGGCAAAAGCGAGAAGAAATGTCCATAATATGAGTGAATGGCGGGGTTTTGTGATAAGGTTTGGTTGTGGTTCTGGCACAAGGGATGAACCCTACAATGATGAGATACCACAGTGAGGATATATCGCAGTCTTGTGAAGCCCTAGGGTGGATTTTTTTTTAACTGCGACGGGGTCTCACTTAAGGGTATGAGGGGATGGTAGAGAGTTTCTTTTATTCCGACTATCGTCATGTTCTTCTGTTAACTTTTGTTTCCGGTGTATGTTGTGCACCTTACCCCAATCTGGGGAAAGGATGAATATATATATATATATATATATATATAACGATATATATTAAAAGATATCTATATTATATATATATATTAATATATATATATATATCTTAGGTATATATATATATATATATATATATCGATATAAATCTATACTTAAATGATATGATGTATTGGGACATGACGAACTTTGAAATGGTCTAGAATGGGATATATATATATAATATATATATATATATATATATATATATATATATATATATATATATATATATATATATATATATATATATATATATATATATATTATATATATAATCAGTGGCGACTCCTATACTTGCTGCTCGTGCTTAGCACGAGTTATCATTATAGAAACGATCGATCTTCTACAAATTTCGTAAAGTTACGATAAAAATCTCTTATTTTTTTGAGAAAATTGGTCATATGAAAGAATATATTACATAATACATATTAAAGGTCATGTAAAATTTAAACAAAAAGTATAAGAATCATCGTCATTGATTGAATAATACTCTTTTTCAATCAATTATGAA